>LIEC01011729.1:2953-26947 GCA_001925005.1 Drosera capensis
CCCCAAAAAAAAAAACTCAACCCTAATCCACACTTATCCAACACCAAATCACATCCGTTCAACACAATTCTCAAATCTCACCAATCTTCACCCAACACTACTCACACACACACACAAAACAAAACATTATCTTCAATCTCAACAACAAAACATCAGAGCAAAAAGACAAGCAACCTCTCTTGAAGAAAGGCTAAGGCGGAGTTGAAGTCGAGTCCGGACTGATTGAGATAAGTCTGAACATCCTCGACGAACGCCGCCGCCGGAATGCCTCTCCGCTCTATCGCCATCGGAGACGATGACGACGTCGCCGTCTCCTCCGCCGCCGCCGTCGTCGACATTGTGGGAGTGGAAGAGGGAGAAGGTCAAGAGAAGAGGACGTGCGATAACGGCATCGTTTTCAGGTGATGGCCCAATAAGCCGATGAGGAGATCAGGCCCGAGAAAAGTGGGAGGGTCTGGCCCTCTATGAGGCCCAATATTTAGTGGATTATAGCACTTCGATGGAGACCGAAGAAAAATAGGAGCGAAGTTTTATGGATAGATTTGACCATGAGCCGGCATTGTCCAAGATATGCCTTTGGCACGATGGAGACAAAGTTTACGGTAACTTTAAGGGGTGATCGTTTTTAGAATAACGATGAAGTATCGCAACGAAGTGTGCATTTTGTTAATATAGTTATCTGGACCTACATCAATGATATCCCCTATATCTTGGATGGAATCGATGTGTTTTGAATTCACTTATTATCGCGGACTTTCATCTTATTCCTATTTTTGGTTTGGTTTTATTCATTTAACATGTAGATTTGATATCATATGATTATCTTTGACGTTAAAATAAATTGATGATATTTATTGATGATTTGACTCAAACCCTTCATTTGCTTAATACATAATGACGTTTTTAATAATCATGTATAAATCAATGAAAAATAAATATATTTTAAATCAAATAGGATATTGATATATACATAACTATTAACCAATAAAAATTGACAAGTGGAAGACTAATAAAAAAAGTTTCCTACATTTATATTATTTATTTATAATGATAAAACATCAAACCATTTCACTTAATTACATCGATATTGGAGTATTACCTTCATGATTAATATAAGTCGTGACAATGTGTTGCAACTGTTTTCATCCGGTTATGTGTTTACGGCGAGTCGCATTTGACTGTCAACCAATCCTTGTTCATGTCTCATTTGTTGCGTGGTGTGTTATTATATGACGAGATAAAGATGGTGAAAATTTTGTGACGTATCATCCATCAAAGGCATGAGGAGATCAATCTACGTACTAGACCTTATAGTTCAAACTGATTGAGTCAAGATAATCTTGTTTTCCAAAAGAGAAATATATATACATATATATATGTATGTATCACATAATCCTAATGTTATTTTTTGCCCATGCTTGAGGACAAATTATAAAGTGGTTGCATGCATTTGAAAATTTTGAAAAGACAAAGAGCAAATATAAATATAAATATAAATATATACGTGATTGATTCCCTTGGCTTTTGGTTTCTCCTTTATTTCATGAGAATCATGCACATACAAAGTCCATGGCCCACCATGTGAATTAACTGGGTTTGAATAAGGAAAACTTTAAGTGGCTTCATGCATGCCAACACACATAACAAACTTACCGTATACAATATCATCGGTTTGGTATGGTTACAGTAACACGATAACAAATTAATTGCAATCAATTAAAAAAACGAGACAAATCAAATTTGAAAGCAACAAAAAAATATTTAAAATAAAATTCAAATATTTAAGTTTAATCATAAAATCCCAAGACTAATTGAATGATTGTAATAATTAGATTGCGATATGTGCAGTTTTTTTTTTTTTTTTCATCATATATATTAGATCATCGCAGATGATCAAGATTTGACATTTCAGATCAGAAGACTTTCTTTTGTCGAAATATTGCAGTTCGGATAGATTCCATACATCTCACTTTTTTACCGTGACGATGCAGTCACTGGTTCAAATCATGTCCATATCTCTCTCATTTTAGCACTTGACATGTGACATTTATTTAGCACTTGGATGTAAGCGGATCAGTGCACTCTTCAAACATAATGGGTTTCGTGTAAGAAAGAGTTTACATTATGAACCTTGTATCATCTCGTTGGATTTCTCATAAAATTGATTTTATAGAAGGTTTTTTATTTATTTTGTTCATAACATGTGTAATTTTTTTTAGCAGTTTCAATTTATTTATAACCTTTTATTTTTTAATCAATATTTAATTTAAAAAAAAAAATACATCAATCATATTTTACTACAAGACATACATTACCTCCTTTCATAAAAAACTCATGATCCTTAAAAAATATTCTTTATTCATCAAATTTCATACAAATTCAACACATATAAAAAGTCTCGTATCGAATTAAACGATTACAAGTATTATAGACAATAGAAGTAGCGTTTTTCTACTATCTCCGTTCCATGTTATTATAATATTTCTCTTTTTTTTTACTATTCAACATATAATTTGAGATATTTGATTACGCATCTAAATGATACGATTTAAATTTTTTTAATGATCCACGATTATAATAGATAATATTTATTATTATTAATATTTTATGATATTTTTTTTAAAAAATATCAATCAAAATTTTTTTAAAATAAAGATAATATATCTTTTCAAGCATGCACATGGTTTGCCTTTTGTTGCATGCACGTGGTGAAGTAGATCCCTATCACCATATGTATCATTCAAGCCCGAAAAAAGAGGAAAATGGAAAAGACGAAGAGTGAGAGAGGCTGATTTGTTGCTGCCACGTCTTCTTATTGCCTCCTAGAAAGTGGTCGCTACTAGGAGTAGCTGTAGCGTGATGATATCTCTTGTTATTTTCATCCTAAATTAATTAAAATATTTTTAAATTATTTTCAAAATAAATAAATATTTTTATTTTTTAAAAATAAATTTTTAATAAAAAATTAAATTAATTTTATTTGTTATAGTAAATTCATTAACTCATTTCACAATTGTTATAATAAATCTCATTATCATCAAAAATATATTCATTCTTTACTAAAATTCACACAAATTTAACTCTTGCATAAATTCTCGTGATAAGTCAAAACATTTCGATTAATTTGAGACGGAAAGAGTAAACCATATTTTCTCCGTTCCATATTTATTGAAATATTTTTACTTAGAACGAGAATTTATTCAAGTATTGAATTTGTGTGTATTTTGATGAAGAAAAATTTTTTTTTTCGTGATAGTGGGATTTATGGTAACAGTTATGAGGAGAGATAATGAATGTATCGTAATATATGAAATTGATTTGTTATTTTTTTATGTTAAAAAGTTATCAAAATAGAAAAAGGTACTCCCTCAGTTTCATATTAATCATAACGTTTTTTCTATTTGCATAATCTAAAGAAATTATAATATTTTCTCTTTTTAATAATCTTTAACATAAAAAAATTAGCAAAATCAATCTCATCTGTTGTAATACACTCATAATTTTCTCTCATAAGTGCTCCAATAAATTCTACCACCATTAAAAAATATTCTTTATTCATCAAAATCCACACAAATTTGACATTCTTATAATTTTTCGTGTCTGATCAAAATATTTCAATAAATATGGGACAAAAAAAGTAATTTTTTTAAAATTAATTAATTGAAAAATACATTGTGATTAATATGGGACGAAAGGAATATACATCAAGATAGTGACAAGATATATAGTGAGAGAATGAAAGCTAGGTATCGATCTCATAACACATGGTTACTATGGCCATTGAATGATAGATACTGAAAATGAACCAGGATTTGAAGAGTTATGGTATTGTGAAACTCGTTCTTAGAGCAACCACATTGATTTACTGCTCAACTCTCAAAAATTTGACCTCAAAAATTGTACTTTTAGAGGCTCAACAATTTTGAAGGGTTTATTTCATAATGATTTGATGCATGAGGCGAATTTAGGAGGAGTTTGAGACTTTCAGAAAGAAACTCCGACAGTGGAGTTCCCTATTGAGAGTGCTTCAAATTAGGTGGGTGAGGATGAAACCATTGTGGGGAATTTTGACGAGCGAATCTTCAAATTTTAAATTTTGCGGGTGAGAGAGGCTTGGAAAATGATGCGTTGTGGATGCTCTTACTAAACTAAATTTAATAGTTCATAATCTAATTAAAACAAGGTTAGTATTTGATGGTTTCTTAGGGTAGAATGTACCCTTATTTCTCAAATTTCTAGAACAAAAGATGAAATTTCAAGGAGCTATATGTATGGTGTATTGGTGTTAAAGGAGAAGTAACTAAATTATTTGGAGGAATTGTTTGCATATCAATAACTTCGATATATTAGAAAAGGATTATCTCTGAAGCCTGATAAGTTTGCATCGTTTGGTAAACAAGATGTGAATAAACACTTGAGATATATTTTCAAAAGAGGATTATGCAATACTCATGCTTGGTGTTGTGAAGAGTCTGCGGTTAAGATGTCGGAAGTTAAGAGTCTGGTTTGGGATGGACCAGTCGTGGACATCTAGTCTTAAGCGCGCAGCATCCAAGAGAGTAATATGTCTAAAATTGATGTACCAAAACTATCATTTATGAAAATATGTGACTGATTTAAAATCATTTATGTTAATTGGTGTTATATTTTTAAAATTTTTTATGAAGAATAATTTTTTGTGAAGATTTTATGACAATAATTTTATGAAACAAAATTTTGGAAGGATTTTAAATCACTTTCACCAACCCCATATAAAAAGGAGCTCCAATAACTGCAACTAACTTATTACCTGTCGTCCCAGTTTTTTTTCAAAATTTTAAAATTTTATTTTTTAAACATATAGGGACTGCAATTTCTGTTAGCTGTAATTACTCAATCTCATAATCTCCTATATATATAGTGTGTACATTTTACATTTTACTGAAAAGGAAATCGGCAAATTAAAGATGAAATTGTTCTTGAGAGGGAGCAGTCCATATAAACGGATCCTCCAATAGAGTTCTCCCACGATTTCCACATGGAAATCTTTGCCTTGGTCTAACTGTTTGACCTGTGAGATGGATCGATTCGCCGGCCCCACAGCCCGTCGTGGTCCTGAAATGATGCTTGGTCACAGAAAACATTCACTCCACTGTGCTCATCGCCACCGTCACCCCCAACACACTATCCAATACGCTGTTTAACTAGCTTTTTACTTGCGCTCTAAAGTACTTCAAATGCTTCGACCCAAAAAAAAAAAAAAAAAACTTCAAATATTAGAAGATTCACAACAAGTGAATAAATGTGTGAAATATTCTCCAAAAGTCATTAATTTAGACTTTTTAGATTGAGAAATGAATCTGTCGTCCCTCGAAATAGATAATGCTCCGATAACCGGAACCAGTTTACTCTTGGATGTTTCCTGGATTGCCACAAACACAAGCAAAGCAGAAAACAGAGCACCCCGCTGTCCGCTGGGCTGTCATATACCCCAGTTGCCGCTTCACCATTACTATGCACATTGGATCTCTCTTGCCAGTGTGCCCATAGCAGCAGCAGCAGAAACAGAGCACGTTAGGTTCACAAAAGCGGAGATATAAATTTCTGGGGGCACTTATGGATTTGGAGGAGGACAAGCAGCACGTGTCAGCCCTGCCCAAGAAAAAAGGAAAAAGAAAAGCCTGCTGATTGCGACCCCTCTTCATTGCGGGGATCGCTGTGACGAAGTGTGAATCAACCCACTCTGTCTACCATGATAAAACTAACTTCACCGTGTGCCCACTTTTGGGAACTTTGAAGATAGGCCGTTCTCGGAAAATGAAACCAGATCGCATCCACTAATCCGGCCAAGGGATGTTCCAAGACCCTTAGTGATTTTTGGAGACGATTAACAAGGATAAGACAACGTATATTTCATCGTTGATGGAGAAAACCATCGAGGCAGGTGCATTTGTCGTGTGGCATTAACATATAAAATGTGTGGCATTAACATATAAAATGAGGAGGAGGAACATAGAAACAGTAACGGCCCATGAGCGAACAGAACAATGTTCGTGGGCATGTGGACACGCCCGTGTCTTGAATTATTCTCCTCATAGTACTGGGACAGAACATATCGGTTTTTCCAGGGAGGTGCCAGCCATGTTCCTCGCGGCCATGATGATGCATGGTGGGGTTAATTGCCCACTCACCCTTGTAGAGATGTAGGGTAACCACCCCAAAAACTCACAGCATCCCATCGGACCCTAATTTCAACAGTCTTGGTGCATATCCATAACACAAACTGAACTTTAGAAACAAGGACAGTATAGAGATGCAGTCCACATTGGTCTATGTTCCATCAAGAATAACAGTTCCCCAAAGTTATCACCCCCTATATCTCATCACCCTTCACTATTTTCCTTCATTTGTATGTGGGTGGGGAGGGGGGGGGGGGGGGGGGGGGGTGTGAGTAGCAATTTCCTTTCAACTCAGCTCAACAATCCACGAAACTAACCAAGCGAGAAAACGATGATGGCGAACATGATTTTCGATTAGAACCTCAGTTTAAACAGTAGGTCGAACCGTTGAATGCTTGATCCGTTAATCAACAAGTGAATATACAAAGAACCAAACGCCACAATGCACATGAAAGAAACACTGACGATCCATCAACAACGATCATAACAACATGTTCAACATCGACAACAAACAATCCAAACTATCAACGACAACAAAAAAAAGATATTTACTCACCTCGCTGGTGTCTCGCCACCACGATCACCATCACCACCACCGCTACTACTGGAACCGATCTCCGAAATCGACCCCGACCTCGACAGCAGCTCCGTCAAAGCAGTCATGGCCCTGATCTGCATCTCCAGCGCCTCGATATAGTCCCCAGCTTCCTCCAATATAACCGGCAACGGCTCCTTCCTACACCCCGGCACCAATCTTCCTAGAAACCTCGCCTTCCTCTGCACCACCGGCGTCTTCCCCTTCAACCTCATCGCCACCGCTCCCTTCCTCTTCCTCGAAGACTCCGAATCGATCGCCGATGAGGTCTCGGCGATGTTTCGCTTTCTCTTTTTTCTCATGAACTTGAGTCTGAGTCGGCTCGCGAGGATCGCGCGGCTCCATCTCGTCCGTCCCCTCGCCGACACCGCCAACGCCCTGTCCGCCGCCTCCCGTACCGCTCGTCCTCTCCTCGGCGCCGATGAACTCGCCGGCGGATTGAGACGCACTTCTCGCAGCGCTCGCAGTAGTCTCGATGAGTATACCTTCTCTGTCTTCTCTGATTTCCACGAGAATCGCTCTCCGATTACGACTCCGCCGCCATCGCCGGTGCTGTTAGGGTTTCGAGCTGTCGATTTCGATGATTGACTCTTCCTCTTCCTTCGCCGACTCTCCCTCGCATCGCTCGATTCCGAGCTCGTCACGGAATCGGGAATCGCCGATGATTCCATTCGATCACACGATGATGACGAATAGAAAAGGTAAAAGGATATCCTGTTTGTGTTTGGCGCGTTTGTTGCGATAAACAAAACAGGATACGAAACTCGATACTCGAATGATTATTATGTGATTAGTGTGGTTGAGATGAGGCTTTCGGGGTGATTAGGTGATAATCAGACGTCGGATTTGACCCGACTGTCTCTCCATCAACATCGACGCAACTTCGCTAATCGATGGATTATCGATCGATGTGTTTTGTTATGAATGGAAATTTTTGGGGTTACGCATTTGAGAGCGGAATTTTTGGGAAAATTAAGAGGGGGTGTGAATTTATACGGAGGAGAAATTGAGAAGTGGAGTTTTGGGATTGAGATGGTGTGTGATGGGGAGAGAAAGGGGAAGGCGTCGTGTTGTGTAGGGCCCAGCGGGTGGTGGGGAGTGGAGAGAATGAATGGATGAGTCATGAAACAATTGGTTGTTTTTGGTGTTGATTGTCGATTAAGTTAGGGAGGGGTGAGGGATTAGATGATTGTTTAATCAAAGTGGGTGGGGGGGGCTTTGTGAGTGGTGTTGTTTGTTTATTGGTGGGAAGGTTGTGAGGGGATCACTCCACCATGCGGAGAAGTTCGGAACGTAAGAACATATCTAATGATAATAGTCGTCGATATAGATAAAATTTTATTTCGATCATAAATAATTATCAATTTATTAAAATTTAATAATGATATTTCAATGAGAATTATATTATAATATTTTTATATGATAAATCAATAGAAAAAAACATATCACATTGATATAGGTTGTTTTTTTATTTAGATTTGTGCATCATACTTGATACAAATATCATACTTGATAAAAATAGACAAAAAATGACTTTTGTCATTTCTATTATCACTTTAACAAAATGACAAATTTTGTCTAATATGGACTTGCCCATTGGAGTGTGTTCTCTTTTACTAATATAACTATGACAACCAACACTTGCATTAGACTTAGCTCAAAGTGGAGGGTTGTTTGCTAATATTTGTTTAAATATAAAAATAAAAACTACTCCGTTCATCTCATATTAAATATAACATTTTGACTGTATATATATTTATTGAGACAAAGTTTGATTCGTATCGGATGACAATCAAATATCATTTTTTTGACAAAATTATCGTGAAATACTAATAATGATTTAAGTTATATACTTCAACCTAATATGAGTAACGTAATTTTCTTATATCATTAACTCGATAAACGAAACACTTCAAAATACGTATTATATAATGAAAAAAAGATCCACGTTCCATTTAATATGGAACGGAGATAGTAATCTTTTCTCGTTTCATTAAAATTAAAATATCATTGTATATTTTATTAGGTGAATTGCCCAAAATCACGTCTCGTCAACAATAATTACAAATACACAAAAATAAAAATAATTTCAAAAAATTTCAATACATCAATCTCATCTAATCTCTAACCTTATCCCCCATCTCAACCCAACTCCTACCACCACCAAATGTCATCGAAATCTTAGTCGGAATCCAACCACATCTTCAGAATCTTTGTCATAATCCGATAACGTCGTTGTGATCTTCATATGAATCTGGTCAAGTCCTCGGGATCTTCGTCGGGATACTCGTCGAAATCTCGTTGGAATCTGAAATAAAGCGCCAAAACAAAATCAAAATAGAAAATAATAACAAAATGAAAAAGAGCGGCAGTACAAACCAAATAAATAGGCGAAAAATAGAGCTATAGTACAAAATAAGATAGAGCGGTAATATAAGACAAAACAGAATGACAGTACAAAAACAAGACATAGCGACAATATAAGACTAAAATAGAATGACAGGAAAAAAAAAAAGCGACAATAGAAATTGCTAACCAAATTCGTTACACGAACAAATATACAAGAACACTAGCACATGAATCAATATCAATATCAATATCAATATAAATTCTTAATTCAGAATACCATCGCATGGTATGTCATGATATGTTATCCCATATTAATAAGTCATGGTATATCATCTTATATTAATATCTATATATATCAATCAATTCAATTATCATTTAGGGTTAAGTGATAATTTCACTTTTAATATATTTAATAATAAGTATTATTAATTATTAAAAAACTTATCATATTTCCTTTTTTGTAGTTTATTTATATTATTAACCCTTTATATATGTCATGACAAAGGAGTATGTGTGTAAATTTTTTTGTCGTTAGTGCAAATCATTACGAGAAAATGATACGATTAAAAATATTTTAGTATAAAAAACCAAGAGTTTTTGCGAGAAAAGCAAAAAAGCCAACAAAAATTATATCAAATATTATAACAATTTGATATGATTTATGATGTTATATTATTAATTTGATAACTGTAATTATTTCAGTAAAATAGAGTAAATATCATGATAATTTCATACAAATTATATTATAGAATATATATAGCTCAATATTGTTTATCTAATAGAAATTTTATGAAAATATTTGACAAGATTATAAAATATAAATGAAGTATCTAAATAATTTAAAAGTTATTTTAACAATATACTTTTTACACCCATGTTGGCCCTGCACATGATTGACATTGGATGAAAAAATGATAACTTTTCACATCAAAGCTTTTAAAAATTCATTAAAAAATAAGAAGAAGAAAAATCATTCACTTTTATTCATATTTTTCGACTATTCATTTCGTTTTATCAAGTTATTTCATGGATTTGATCATGTATTGGAGAGAAACTAAAGATAAAAAATTCGTTCTGTGATTAAAAGTATCTTGGTTCTTATGTGAAAACTTTATAAGAGGATTAAATGAAAAAGTATCATTGATTATATATATTTTAAGAATCTATTAAATATTATCGATAAAATCAAAATAATTACTTTTTTGAGGATTTTTTTCATGTGTATATTTTTTGTGAATAATTATTTTCAATTTTTATATGTTTGGGTCATTTATTGTATTTTTTTATTTAATTTATATTTTAAAAAAATATTATTGTTTTGATTAAATAATATTAATTAAATTAAACCATCATTAATATTTCATAATAAATTTATAAAAAAAAATATTTCATGGTTGTATCACAGGAGTCAAAACTATCTCAATAAAAATGAAAGTTAAACTGTTGCAAATTGTACAGGAGTTCTTTTTAGAAAGTCAAATTCATTGTATAAGCTAAGGTGTTTTGTTAAGAGAATCTTTATTTTTTGCTACATGGATGAATACAAAAACATAAAATAAAATCATTTTTTAACTTGTTTTAACTTTCTATTTTATATTTTTCATTTCTTCCAGTTGAAAAACAAAACAAACGTTTTTATGTGTTACGAGAGAAAGGAAGACAGAAAGCAATAATATCGTCAGTTGTTGATTGATTAGATTTGTGTTTCATCATTTGTTCACTCCATCCCCTAATTAATATTGGCATATTAATATTTCGCATGTCCAGCATAGATTACACAGATTAATAATGAAAATAAATCATAAGTGACGAAAATTTATAATTATGATTTTAATTTTAATATGAAAACATACATATGTTATATTACCAAACCGTGTTTTGGTAGCCACATCTACAATCTACAATCTCAATACTTGCAGTTCTTTGTATCTCTATTCTTACTTTGTATTGTTCATTGCTTTTTAATTACACAAATACTTTTTCAATCAGATTTTGTATTGCAACGTTTGATCTTAACTCTTACGAAAAAATTAATATTTCTTTCATTTCAAATTAATTAAAATGTTTTTTGTCAGTCCCAAAATAAATAAAACATTTATATTTATGATAAATTTTTTAAAATAAAAAAATATCAAATTAATTTCACAATACATTTACTAACTCGTTCCATATTTGGTACAGTAAATTTCACTATCTCAAAAAAATTTTTTTTACAAAAATTCATATAAATTTAACACTAGCATAAATTTTTGTTTCGAATAAAAATATTTTGATTAATTTAAAACGGAGGAATATCGTTTATTATATAGATATATTATTAACCTATAAAACTATATTTAAAAATTTATGAAATAAAACATTTGTTGATGTTGGTTGAGAACTTTAGGAATGTGTTGGGTAGATATACTGTTAAAGCGATATTTTATGTGAATGCAACGTTCTGGGACTGCGTTTATCCACGTGTTTTTTTTCTCGGTAATAACCACGCGTTATTTTTTTGGTAGCCCGAGGGACAATCATGGGCTTTTACTATGGATCAGATTCTCAAAATAGCTCTTGAATTTGCACTTCAATTTACAGGCTTCGATTTGGACCACAAAAACTTCAATTAACTCCCTTGCACAAGCCTATCTTATTTATCTTTTCTAATATTAAGGTTTGATTTTTTTAATGTCACATTTGGCTGATTCTTAATTTAATAACCAAAATCGAAATTAAATGTATATTGACTTCTCATTTTTTCTAAATTTAATATATTTCAAATGTGTGTAAAATGACAAAAGTAATAAATAAAATATTTAAAATATAAATATAAATATAAATATTTTATGATGTTTTTAAATTTAATTTATCATCATAAATTATCAAATAAACAATTTAAATGATTTAAAAAAAACTTAAAATCGAAGTAAGATAATGTATTTTTTTTTTATAAAAATTAATATCATATTTTTTCCTATATATTATGAATCAATATAAAATTTCATATTTTTTTAAGTGTAAATTACTAATAGGTTTTAGGAGGAATTTCCTAAACTTACAAAGATTTGAAAAAAAAAAATGATAAAATCATACACAAGAAAAAAGAATTCCAAAAAATTATAATTCATCAATGTATCTAATCCATGACCATATTCTCATCTTCATCCAACCCCCTATCATCATCCAATCATTGTCAGAATCTTCATTGGTATCTGGATAATATAAAAAAAACACAACGATAATAAAAAAAAGAAAGGGAATGAAAACAGAAAACAAATATAAAACATAATGACAAAAAAAAAAACAAAACAACAATAAAAAAATAGAGCCGCAATACAAAGAAAAAAACAAAGGAACGCTGCAAAAAGTATGAGCGTCGAATAAAATCAATGAAAAATGACCTAAAATCACACTTTTTGAAAAATATTTCCAAATTTATATATGCGAAATTATATTTTCAAAAACATATGAATATATTTTCACACTCTCTTTCTCCATCACTCCCTCCTCTTCTTCCACCTCTTCGATTTTGATTCCGACACCGAGGCTCTCCTCCATGACATCCATGCCCTTTCTGACTAATATTCCAATACCAGAATTAGGGTTTATCATATTGATCCACGATGTTGCCTTGCTTGTATTGGGAGCCAACGTCGTCGATCCATTGATGCCGTTGTCAATAAAACTGTACAAAACTGGAGCAGAATCTGATGGTAATGGGATTGAGTTCAGGTTTCAAGGGTTCGGAATAGGAGGAGGAGGGGCAATAAATCTCTGTTTGTCCTTAAAAAAAAAAGGTTTGAGTTTGTACCATTTGTTGTTGATAATTGGGTTTTCTATACTCTCGTGTATATTGTTATAATTTATTGTGTTTCTAATGACATCTGTGCTAAAAAGAGAGAGCGCAAATTTAAGGGTTTATATAATGAAAAAATAGGAATTGGGATACTTATAAAGGCTTAAGTTTTGAACATAACGATGACACTCTATTTGGATTTGCATTTGGGTTTGTATATTAAAAAACAATAAGAATTTGGATAATTTGGGTTTATTTCTTAAAGCGTTCAATTTTTTTTATTCTATTCTGTTTTTTAAACCGCTCTGTTTTTATTAAGGAGCTTTATTTTCTCTTAAGACGCTCTCTTTTGTTGTACTGTCGCTCTGTTTTTTAATAATATCGTTCTGTTTTATTTTTGTTCATGCGCTTTATTTTGATTTTAGGAAGAATTTCTTAAAAATAAAAAACTTGAATAAAATAACAAAATCATAAAAATTCCAAAAAATTACAATTCATCAATCTATCTAACATCATTCTCATATACATCCTAACCCCTACCATCATCCAATCATTGTCGAAATTTTCGTTAAAATTCGACTACGTTATCGAAATCTTTTTCGTAATACAAACACCTCATCAAAATCTTTGACAGAATATGAAATATAACGCCTGAATTAAATAAAAATATATTTAATAATAAATTATCCGAAATATAAACTTATCAACAAAATTTATAAAACATTTTATTAAAAGAATTTTACAAATAATTATTCAAAAAAAAAATGTTCAATATCAATAATATAAATTATTATATTAAAATCTTATGAATGAATGATAAAACAAGAGTCGAAGAGGTCTCCGTTGTCTGGCGCTCATGAGACACCCACTAGTGGATACGTAGAACGAAAGCAGAGCCGCGGCCGCAAAAACTGCCGGGGAACCCAACTCCGGTGAGCACCTACCTAGCACACAACTCCATCCACCCCGATATATATCATTATGGGAACCCTTTTGTTACCTTTTCAAAACCCACATGGAATCAAACCCCCCTCCTTTCACCCCCTCAAACCCACCACCAATTTGACCACAACCACCTCATCTGCTTGTCTCAAAACCAGATGGGTATGCACCGTTTCGAATATTGTACCACCAGTGATGATGATCAAGGAGACAGGGACGACGGGGAACAACAACGCTGAATTGGAGCGGTTACTGACTTCGGGGGCGCTGGAGAAGGGATTCAAGTTCCTGGAAAAGATGGTGCTCGGCGGGCTAGACATGCCCGATGTGGATTCCTGCGCGAGAATGATTCATGGGTTTTGTAAGACGGGCGAGACGGGGAAGGCGGTTAGGGTTTTGGAGATGCTCGAGGGTTCGGGGGCTATTGGGGATGTGATCGTGTATGATGTGTTGATTAAAAGGTGTTATAGGGAAGGGAATGTGGTTAAGGCGCTCGAGCTGCTGAACAGGTTGCGGGTTGGGAATATTGTGTGTTGTTATGGAGGGGGGTCGTCGATGAGGACGTGGTTCGAGGAGTCTGAGGCGGTGGTGCTTGGTTCGAAGGTGGCGAAGATGATTTTTCGACGGATGGAGGAAGAGGGTTATCCTGATGTGATTAAGTACAGTATCTTGCTAGAGACGATCTGTGAGGAGAGTGGAGTAGGGAAAGGGAAGGAGTTCTTGGATGAGATGCGGACAAGAGGTTGTCAAGTGGATGTTTTCATGTGTAATGTTCTGATTAAGGAAATATGCAAGAAGGGAAAGTTGGATGATGGGATCGAGTTTGTGAAATGGATGTCGAAGATTTATGGTTGTGGACCGAATGTGATCAGTTATAACATCATTATTAGGGGCCTGTGTAGTGTTGGAAGGTGGATGGATGTGGAGGAGCTCTTGGCCGATATGAGTACAAGAGGGTGTTCACCTGATGTTGTCACCTTCAACATGCTGATTAACTCCTTCTGTAAGATACAACTGGTCGGACAAGCAATTGATGTGTTGGATAAGATGCTTAGTTATGGTTGTATGCCAAATACATTGAGTTACAACCCTTTGGTCAATGTTTTTTGCCAACAGAAGAATGTGAAAAGAGCAAAGGAGTACTTGGACAAGATGGAATCGCAGGGTTGTTATCCCAATATTTTCACCTACAATAGTTTACTATGTGCTCTATGCAAAGATCGGAAAGTCGACACTGCAGTAGCTATGCTAAACCAGTTGAAACGCAGGGGCTACTCCCCTACGAAATTTATTTACGACATCATAATCAGCGGTCTCAGTAAGGTGGGGAAGACAGACCAAGGACTAGAGCTTTTAGCCGAGATGAAGGAGAAGGGCTTCGAGCCGAACCTTGTAAATTATGAGCCCCTTATTTCTGGTCTTTTTAGGGAGCGAAAGGTAGATGAAGCAATGGCCCTCTTTAACAACCTTGAAGAACAGGGTGTTACTCCTTGCGTAAACGTTTATAATCATATCTTATCCAGACTACGCAAAATGGGGAAGACAGAGCGAGGACTAGGTCTTTTAGTTGAGATGAAGAAGAAGGGCTTGAAGCCGGACATTGTGACTTACAATATCCTTATTTCTGGGCTTGCTAGGGAAGGAAAGGTAGAACAAGCAAGAGAGCTCTTTGATGACCTTGGAGAACAGGGTATTACTCCTAATGTATTCACATATACTCCTATCTTATCCGAACTATGCAATGCGGGGAAGATAGAACGAGGACTAGAGCTTGCAGTCGAGATGAAGGAGAAGGGCTTGAAGCCTAAAATTGTGACTTGCACTTCCCTTATTTCTGGGCTTGCTGGAGAGAGAAATGTAGAACAAGCAATGGACCTCTTTAACTATCTTAAAGAGCAGGATGTTACGCCTGATGTAGTCTCTTATAATTCTATCTTATTTGAACTATGCAAAGCGGGGAAGACAGAGCAAGGACTAGATCTTATAGTTGAGATGAAGGAGAAGGGCTTGAAGCCGGACATTGTGACTTTCAGTTCCCTTTTTTCAGGGTTTGCTGGAGAGGGAAGGGTGGATGAGGCGATGGATCTCTTATTCAACCTAGAAGAACTCGGCGTTAGTCCTGATGTAATCACGTATAATGCTGTCATGCTTCAACTATGCAAGGCCCAACGGACGGATCTAGCAATCGACTGCTTGAGTTATATGGTCCGCAACGGGTTTAAACCAAATGCAAGAACGTTCAAGATTCTCATTGATGGTATTGCATACGAAGGTCTGGCTGAGGAGGCTCAAGAGTTGCTCGATGAGTTGGGTGCTAGAGGATTGTTATTTAGACCTCGACCTAAGTATGTGGCAGTGAAGATGTAGCAAGATTATGCATGTAAAGGGATTCGAGTTTCGAGAGACTGCTAGTAAGTAATGATGGCTCGACTAGAGTTGTTTTCTTTGGACGTTATAATTGTTTGTCAGGTGTTTATATTCATCACCTACATCATTCTTGGTTTCTTAATGCTGCCTGTTGTTTGCTTGCAGGTACAAAGTAAGGCTGTCAACGCAGAACTTGAAGCATCCAATATAAACATGGCTAATTGAAGCGTTTGGCATTTGCTGTGGCGTTTCTTACGTTTGGGAGAGCTAGTGCTTAAAACTCTAGCATATCTTTTTAGACAGATCCCAATGCTTTACACTTTCAACAGGCCTCGCGGGATGAAGATACCACTCTTTTCTGGTCATCAATCATCATGCAGTGGATCAGCTTCTTAGTTATAAACTGTCCCCTGAAGGGATTTTTCATTGATCTTGTTGTTACTTCTTACTCATTCATATTCATCGTACTCCACCATCAGAAATGGTTTATGATTTGATTTTGATAATGATTGTCACATGTCAAATCATCCTCTTGAGTGAACTTTTTTTCTTTTTTATTACAAAAAACACTGCGTCATCTCCTGTCTCTTCAACACTGCTTGGACAGTGACCACGGGAAAGGCAAATGATCCCTGGTTTCCTTCTCCATGCCATACGGGCCATCCTAGAGCCAGAAGATAATGGAATGGGTTTTGTCGAATGGGGAGCTGGTTTTGTTATGTTTCTCGATTTTAGGTTTTGTTTTCAGTTTTGATGTTGCTTCTTCGTTTTAGTTGCAGCTTGTGCTGATGGTAGAGGTGATATTTTGTTGGATTGAGATTTGAATTATTGATACTGGTGAGCAGCCATGCGAATGGAGGTCCCAAATCAAACCAGCGATTATTATGCAGTACAGGATACTGAAGCGAGAGACTCGAAGCTTGTTGCTGTTGTGAAACAAGCTCTTTTTGTCGGTTGTCGAGGTGAGAATGATTGATTGGGATTGCGATCATAAGTTTGATTTATTTTGTTGTTTGTGTTGCGCACGTGAAAATAATCAGTTTTGTGTTTATGTTTTGTTTGAACATTATTTGGTCATTTTTTTATAGGCATTGTAAAATATAGATTTTTACTTTCATTTACTCTCTGTGCAATGAAAAGCATTTTGATTGTATGTGCAAACTGGTTTCTGAAATCAAGCTGGGAAGCTCTGCCAATGCTGTTGTCTAGGCGTCCCCGATATTTCTTTGATTATAGTTTTGAATCTCTTTGTGTAGATACCGGCACTTTATTTAATATGTGAGCGATGTGGTGCCCTTGGGTTAATGGTTCGGCTAACGTTAATGAGCTTAGGCTATACAGTAATAGTATCTCATTTGGAAAATTAGTGAGTTCGCGGACCCTCTTAGCCCGTTTTTTCCAAGAATGCGAGCAGCTTTTTTTTGCTTTTCAAATCGAGCTTCTCCCACTTAATGGATAAGATCTTTTCCCAATGGGAAATTGCTTCAGTCTGATCTTAGATTGAGCTGATTAGATGAATCGAAACCATACAATAAAAAGGAAATGGATATGAGAGATTCTTTTAGTTTGAGAGAATGTCTAGAGTTCTTTGATTTTATCCTAAGTAATGGAAATTTGGTATTGCGTTCGATGAATTGAGTTGATAATCAAAGGTTGAGGGGTGATTTAAGACAGTATTGTTGCCATTTTTGTCTGAAATTAGAAACTGTTATCTTCTATACATGTTCCAACCTTAATTTCGTTGATACATAATAAGGTTGTCATGTGGATGCTTGATTTGTCAAATTTTCTCCTACAGTACAACATTTCCTGCTGCTGTGATGATACACTGTATTACAAATAATCCAAATCGTGATTGTTTGTTGCGATGGAAGAATATTGTCACTTGAAGGACTCATGGAAGAACACTTGGAATGTCTATGCAGGGAGATACTGATGGTTATGAAGAACTATTATCTACCATGCACATCCCAGATGGGAAAGGGAAAGGAAAAGAGCAGAGAACCAATGCTGTAGCGGCTCTTGTGGTAAGATCAAATATTTTCCAAACTTTGCTATTGTCTTCAAAATCAATGGCATAATGTTCCATAATTTCATTTACTTTGACGTTGCTGCTTGACAGACAAGCTTGAACGCACTATCTGGGGCAACTTATTATATAAATCTGGAGCAACATGATCGTCTTCTTGCTTCTGTAAGATGAAATTTGCATCTTTTTGCGGTCTTTCATCTTATCACTGAACAATGTGTATCAATCTAGTATTTTTTTGGAGATGTCCAATCATATAATAAGAGTATACTTATGAAGTGATCAGAGATATACTGAATCTTTCAATTAAACAAAGGGATTTGGTTTTTTTTTTTCTCGTAATTTTTCGCAAGCAATACTGTGTTGAGATACAGATGTTTTGGTTTTTCTTTTTCTCATAATTTTTCTATATTTTGAACTAAGCATGTGGGAATTTGATACAGATGTCATGGATGTATTGGTGGAGTTTATTGTATCCCTGGTAGGTTTTCACGGACTTCGCATATTATGCTACTGATGTTTGTCAATCGTTCCTCACATGTTTGTGTTGCAGGCGACATCAAGCGGAAGGTATGTTGATTTGTCATTGGTAATGCTTGTAAGCAATTTCACACCGAATGAGTCCTATCCGCTAATTCGGTTGAGTGAGCCATGTGGTGTAGAGAAGAAGGAGAAAGTTCTGAGTAAGGTGCATGGTGCTCTCAAAGATATTTCAGATTTGATACCTTTTGGTCCATCAAGATTGTTGAAAATAATCATAGAGAGAATGCCTGTTGTGTTTGCAAAAGAAGCTGTGAGTTAGAGCTGAACTCCTCACTTTCAGATGTTAAAATCATGCTTATTGTTTCTAGTTGTTACAAGCATGCATTTCTTTTTCCCCAGCCACCAATTTGCCCGCTCAAACGAAAATCATTTTAGTGTTTCTCTCCTCGACTCGAATCCAAATCCAATCCGGTTTTCATCATCAGCATCATCTCATGAACTCGACACTGATCTTCGATTCTCTGCAACTCCAAGAGAAGCTTTCGACATGTAGCACTCGAGATCCATGGATTGAGATCTCTTCAATAACTAGGATTTCGATCCAATTTGATTCCCTGTGCTGGCGCCATGAGTGAAAGAATCATCGAAGCGGATCCCTGTGTTGCACTAATGGCCACTGTTCGAGGTACCTATTTATTGATTTGTTTGAATCCTGGTTGTTCATTTTCTTGATTTCGTTCCTTGTTCTGATTTCATGTGGTTTTGGTATATGCATTGTGAGGTTTTGTTTTTTGCTATGCTTGCTTTTGGTTTTGATTAGTCGGCTCGCCTGGGTGCTTAATGCTAGTGGACTATTTGGAATCGATGAGGGAGTTACATTATTGATAAGAACTGATATGCTTTGGATATGCAAACGGGATGGTACATCACGCCCTGGATTGATTATAAGCTTGAACTTTTACTGTAAACATCATCTAGGTTGAAGATCTGGTAGTACTTGTGGGATATCAAAGTTGTTGCCTAGTTTTCTTTCTTGCTGGCTGATAGGTAATTAAAGTTTCCTAAAGGTTTATGCAAGTTGAATTCAGTTCTGTAAACTAGTACAAGCCATGCCTACTTAGAAGTCGACAACCGAACACTTAATTACAAACCAGAAGATACATAACATTCGCAACAAATTGAAGAACACCCACAGTATGTGAAAACTAAGCCAAGAAGAGGGTGCGATCCCCGGATTGATGGTTATTTTCTTATAACTGAAATGATGAGGTTGAGGTACTCATATTCTTCCACTGCCATTTGTTTCTCTAACCTTCCAACATACCGATCAAACAATTTCATCTAACGATCGATTCTCCAAAATTACTTGCCAAAAGTGATTCCGCAGCTGCCCTATAAGTACCTGTCATGAACTCTGCTTTGGTATGCAAATCGTCTGTTGTATGCTCGGCTTGAACATCCCAGTTCACTGTAAAAGTCTCTAATTTGTGAAGGGTAAATGACCCCCCAGTCTCTATCGGTTTCCTTACATCTTCGGCTGTTGGAGCATGTTGTGGCAAGTTGAATTCGCTAAATTTTACCTCTGATATCAACCCCTAGACCAAATAAGATGCTTAAGAGAGAGTCACGATAAGAAAAAAGAATGTTCACCAGGTGCCAGTTTCAAATATCAATTCATAAAGTCATCCCCTGTAAGCTTCACTGAATCTTTGGCCTTGATCATTGAATTTATCGGTTGAGGAAACTCTTCCACATTTGGAGTTTGAGAATTCAATACCGTCACATATATAGATCCCGGATATTCCTTTCATTATCAATTGATTTCGAACCGAAACCTCAGAGGTTTAACATTATCTTTTTTCTCTAAACAAAATAGATTGTTCGACATGGGATTTAGATCCGGCTGGGTCATAGCTGAGTGGCCATGCTTACTTGGGCATGTTATTGTAGCTCAGAACATTTGAGTAAAGAAAATAAGAGATCAGGTTTTCGACGGTCATACTCCTCATAGTTAAATTATCCGAAAAATATGTGTAATGTACTACATGCAACGAGCTAAAACCGATCTAGCAACCCTACATCACACTTTAACCAAAGATCTGTGTTGTGAGAGTACTATGAACTTTAATTACCTCGGCGAACATGTCCATGAGCGCAAGTCCAAGCAACTGAAAGTCCCACATGTAGTCGTTAGTCTCCATCCATGCTTCCTCAAATGATTAGGACCATTCTTCCATCACGAACAATTTCTTCTGCTCGTGACCTTAGAAACAACGTGAAATCATCACTAAACTGCTCCTGATATGCTTTAGTAATCTCAGGAGGGCCTTCTTTGGTAACACATATATTCCTCTTGATCGTCGCTGCTTCCTCCTTATTTCCCACCAATCCCCCTTTTGGGAGCTGAAAGAACATAGATAGGCAGAATGTAATGATGGAGAAGTCCGTGGTAAGGGATTAATGTAGGTACAACCAAGAAGAACAGGCAAGATTCGAATCCTGAGTTGAAGTTCAAAAAGATCTGACCTCTGAAAGCCATTTTTTATGCTCTGTATGAAGAATGTGCAAAGTGGATAGAATTTCTGGGGTACAGCCTCCTCCCATAGAATGTACCATGAGTTCCCCAGATGTAGCATGCCTGAAATATGATGCATTGATATTTTTTTGTAAACCATAATAATTTTGGGAATTTTTATATATTTATACCGAGTTCACTTGACATGTTTTAATATGATATCATAACACGTTGAACAATGACCCATGCGTGTGCAACCTTTCATCCACGTCGTTTAATATGATATCTGAGTTCAAAAATCCAACCACGCCGCAGGCACGTACATGTTCAATGTTCAGCAAACAAACGCATGGAAACTTCCCACTGGTTTCCTCGCATTGTCCCTGTGTTCATGATGGGAAAGAACCAGAAAGCTTTCATGTACACAGAACAAACGTGATATGCCACCACCTGCCTTCATCGTTGTTGTTGGCTGATCCAAAACAACATTGGCGGTTACTTTGAAATTTCATAGCACTTTCCTCGTACGGTTTATTCCAGTATTCTGTACGTTTTGTCCTCGTCAATTACATATAATCTTTTGTGGCGCCGCCACTTGAAAAATACTGTGATGGACGAGGGTGATACTTTACAAAACTGTATGTTATTTCGTTTTTGTTGTCTAACGGTTGAAAAAGAATATTTTTGTTGATAATTAAAAAAATTAGTAGATATAACTTATTAGATAGTTATTTTAGATACTCATTGACTCTCGTATCTAATAAGTTATACCTACTATTATCTACTATTGGATTTGAACCAATGACTCTTACCCTATGAAAACAATACTTTAACCGCTGAATTAAGCAGGTTATTTTGCATCCCAATAAAATGGGACCCATCCCAGGAATTAGAAATGGGATATTAGCTAACCAATATCAATCTCCTAGATTCAAATTGAAAAGAGATAGCTATGGTCTTCGATCATGGAATCTTCATCTTGACAAGAAATTATCGATATTATCAAATTTGTAGTACAAATACGAGTACAAGGACGCTAGCTCAATTAGGTAGAGCAACTCCTTTCTACAAACGCCTGGAGCTTCGACTAAGACTTAGGAGAGATGGGAGCTTGTGCCTAGATCTCTGATAGCAACTTCGTAACCTCTATTGAGAACAAAAATAGATGATGCATTTTTATGATGGATATATAAAACCATCACAAAAACAATATATTTTTGTGATGAAATAAAAAACCATCCTCAAAAAGCATTTGTGATGAATAATACCATTGTTAGTTTTTTTGCCAAAACGAAAATATATTTTGTGATCATTTTTTCCGTCCAGTAGACCAGTATTAATTACGAACAATTTTTAATACTCACACCTTTATAAATAATGTCAAGAAGGGTTGGGTTTATTAGTTGTAAGGAATTAATCCGTTCTCCAAACAAGTCATCAGGAACACTTTGTGAGGTGGTATAAAATACTGAACACATTGCAGTCCTCAGTAGATACATTTTCATGAACTTCGCATTGTTAGTTACCTTCCACACATTTTGTACCAGCACATATACGGTCCCGATTTTATATCGAGTCGTTGATATGAATGTAAAGTTCGTGCGATTATTTATCTATTAATCTATTTATTTATTTATTTTAACGAGACTAATAAGTGGATCAAGTTTGATTGATGGATCCTCAAATAGCTATTTAGTAACCTTTCTGCCTCGCAACCTTTGCTTATAAAAAGTGGCTAGATCACACTACGAAATCAAACATTCATCTAGCTTGCAAGGCCCAGTTCCTAGCTTGCACCTTAACTCTTCACATCATAAAAAACACAAACGCCCGATCCTCGTCGAGTTAACGGTAATACATCAACACTGCTCTACCCTTTCAGTGTATGTCCTTAGATATTATCATGATCAAGACTAGTTAAAATGTAACATGATAACATGTTTACTTTTGAGTTTCGCCACCTAATTCTATGTCTTGATCTTGTGTCAACATAGGAGAATGGCGTCGAAGGAGCCATCCGTGATGAGAATGGCAGGCACGTTGTTTGCAAAGGCAAGGAGGCGATAATTAGGCCTGGAAGGACTGCACACAATGTGTCGTCGTCGTCTCTTAGGAAGAAATCGGACCTCTCCTTGGTATCGAAAGTGCGTTGCGGGCTTCTCAGGAATTTGCTGACTAATCTACAGGAAGTGCTGCTTGGTACTAAGTTATCGGTTCTGTTTCCGGCTATTCCAATGGCAATCGTTGCTCAACAGGACAACTTCGATAGGGTAAGATGTTGGAATTAATCCACATAAATAACTGTAACCTTCATATTGAATTATTTAGAATAAATCATAAGCGGAAGCGTACCTGAATCCATAAGTGTAAGCCTTTAATCCGGGTTGAAGATCGCCTAAGGTTAGGGTATCTTCCAGTTGATACACACGCTAGGGTTTCTCTATCTCGCGATGGGATGCTAGAAAGATGTAATGTATATTCAACCGGGGACCATAACCTTCATATATATAGTGGTGCTTAACTCTAATCAGCCCATCATCAATTAGGATCAAGCCCGTAGGTATCTACACATTTGGGCCCTATACTCTATATGACGATGTATTGACCCACTTAATATTAATATCCATAGGACCACT
Source organism: Drosera capensis (assembly GCA_001925005.1). Lineage (NCBI taxonomy): Eukaryota > Viridiplantae > Streptophyta > Magnoliopsida > Caryophyllales > Droseraceae > Drosera > Drosera capensis. The sequence goes on from LIEC01011729.1 coordinate 26,806, forward strand.
AATATTTGGGTCAAACTGTAAGATAGCACATGACATACAATTAATCCGTATAATTAAATTGTCCATGTACATGTAATATGAGTCCATTAATCCAACAATCTCTCACTTGGACGACATACTCATGTACATGCACAAACCTTAG
>LIEC01011730.1:0-67007 GCA_001925005.1 Drosera capensis
CATCCAAGAGATCATCTATGATAGGAATTGGAAACTTATCCTTGACAGTCAATGCATTCAGCTGCCTATAATCAACACAAAACCTCCATAATCCATCCCTCTTTTTGACCAGCAATACAGGAGAAGCAAAGGGGCTATGGCTTGGTTGTATAATCTCAGCTTCTAACATTTCATCAACTAGTCTCTCCATTTCTGCCTTTTGAAAGTAAGCAAACCTATAAGGCCTCAAGTTAACTGGTTTGCTATTGGGAATAAGAGGAATAGCATGATCATGTACCCTTAGTGAGGGCAAGGACATGGGTTCAGCAAATAAATCCGGGAATTCCTCTAATACATCCTACAGTGTATTTGGTACCTCCTCCTCAATGTCTGGAGAATACAAGACACACAATTGGCATAGTATTCCCTTCTTCATCTCTTTCCCCACCTTCTGAGGTTTCTGAGATTGGAGCTTGGAGCTGGTAGATCTAATGCCTCTTAATTCTACTTTCTTCCCTTCTTTCTCAAATTTTATCTTCATTTCATTCAAATCAAGCTGTAAGGGGCTGAACTGTTTCATCCAATCAATGCCAAGGACCATGTCACAAGTACCTAAATCAAGTATTTTAAGATCAGCCTTGAATGGCTGACCATTCATGGTCCAAGTGAACCCAGGGCATTTGGCCTTGCTTTCCATACATTCTCCATTGGCTATGGCTACCTTCAAGGGGGCAGTCTCGATCACAGAACATTCAACTTCTTGTGCGATGGAGGAGTCTATGAAACTAGCAGTGGAACCACTATCAATCAAGATTATCAAAGAATGGTTACCTGCAGTTCCCTTGATTTTCAGTGTGTTTTGTAAAGAACTGCTTGAAAGGGCCTGCATTAAGACTTCCATACCAACTTCCTCGGCTTCTGGCTAGTCCATATCTATATTCACCTCTTGCTCTAGCTCATCCTCCTCCTCATTTTCTGAGTCTGCTTCAATCAACTGTAACTTGTCTTTGCATTTGTGCCCAATAGTATACTTCTCCTTGCATTTGAAACATAATCCCTTTGCTTTGAGATCGGCATAGTTAACAAGTGGGGTTGTCTTGGCCGGTTGGGGTGGTAGTTTTGTGGTATTAGGATATCTTGTGGAGTTGTTAGGACTTGGCAGGGAGGAGTTAGAGTATGGTCTGGAAAATGGTTATCTATTCCTCTTATACACACTATCAATAGACCACTCTTGTAACTTGGCTTGATGGAAGGTTTGTTAAAGGGTGTTGGGCTTAAACATCTTCACTCCTGGTCGAAGTTCTTCCTTCAATCCCCCAATGAAGCTGGAAATAAAGTATGGTTCCGGGAATTATGGGTTTAACAGCAACATTTGGTACCTAAGCTCCTCAAACTGCTCTATGAACTCTTATAACCTCCCCCTTTGTTGTAGTCTGTTAAAATCCTCTATAACATCTCTAGAATACTCCTCTCCAAACCTCTCCATTACTACATTCCTCAACTCAAACCAATTCATCATTCCACGCCTTTCTACAACTCTATAATACCAAGTTTTCGTCTTTCCAGTGAAATACATGGCAGCTAACTCCACATGCCTCCTTTGGTCAATGTTAACTATGCCAAAGTATCTCTCAGCCCTTCTTATCCAGGATCTTGCATTGCTCCCATCAAAGGGAGGGAAATCAATTTTTGGCAGGGAAAATGAGGGAATAGTTGGGGCTGAGTGCTAGTTTGGTGGAAAATTTTGTGGGTTTTGGGGTAGTTGTTCATATCTGAATACATTGGAGTGGTTTGGGTGATGCATTTGGCTATTGTGTGCCGGTATAGATGGAGGATGTAATGAAAAATTTTGTGACAAAGAGGGTAGTCCATTATGGTCCGTTTCTTGATAGTTCCTTTCAGATCTGGGAAAATCCGTATATATAGCAGCCCCATCTTGTAATGGGTGTTTACCTCGGTCCGCCATTGTAGGTGGAGCTCTTCCAGCTGAATTCTCCACGAATTCGTTACCCCTTTCCCTTTGGAATAGATTTTGCATAGTAGTAGTTAATCTGAGTTTCATTGCTTCTTGCCTTCTTTGATTCTGTTCCTCTATTTCAGCTTGCCTCTTTCTAATCTCCTCTTGCTGGGTAAGCAAATAAACGTCTCTAGCTTCCATCTCCTTCTTTTGTTCTTCTCTATATTTCTCAAAAAATTGAGCTAAGAACTCCACATCAATGTTGTTGCTGTTCGCTGGAGGTTGTTCAGCCATGACAATGGCAGTCTCTTCTTCTGTATTACCTGTTACCACGTCCTTGTACTGATTTCTTCTTGTATTGGTCATCTTCTTCTTCTTGAATAAATTCTGATAGCAAGGATGTTGTGTGTGGAATGGATCTCTTGAGCAACAAGGCTCTGATACCAGTTGTAATATAATGGAGGCGCAGCAACAAGACAGCAGCAATCTTTTGCTGTAAGAATGGGATTGTTGCTGTAAGTAACTGATAATTGCAATACTACTAGTATTGGATTAAGACCTATGTAAACTGAAAAGAACTACAGCAAAAGAAAAGAATCAGAGAGAAACTACGGAGAAGAAGAAGAAGCTAAGAATAATACTTTTCATTCAACAACAATTTCCATTACAACTATCCCTCCTGTAATATAGTGGAGAATGTCATGGTGCTTCCTTACAGTAGAGAATATCATGGGCATCCTTACAATGGGTTGGCATTACAATGGGTTTCTTTATTCTAAATGCCAACCATGTGCATTACAAGATGATGGGCTTCTGAATTACTGAAAGCTGCTGCTGGAGCTGGAATCATTGCAAGTTGCTGGAGCCGATTACTGAAAATGGTTGGACTGGAAATTACTAAAAGCTGTTGGAATTACTGAGAGCTCCTCAACTTGCTGTGCCTCCTCCATTATATTACATAACTCTTAGTCTGCACCTAAATCTGATGCACTTCATGCCTTGCTATGTTGGTCCTCATCTATAAGCTCAATCCTACATCCTGAAGCATTTGTAAATCTTTTGTTGCCCATGCATGTCTTACCTACTTAGCCAAAATCCTCTGTAGTAGTTTATATCTGGTGGCTCACAAAATGCTTCTCATCTGCAGCCGTTTGCTCTTCAGCATCCGACCTACACTGCAACTACCTACTTGATTTCTAGCGTAAGCACACTAACAACATCATGGCTAATACTTTTCAGTTTTGTTCATCAATTTCTATACATTTTGAGGAGATTGCACATTCCTATCATATTCATTAATTGATATTTCACCTTAAATTGTTGTCATTAGTGAACTCTCTAGAAATTACAACCTTTGGTTGTTCTTTTTCAAGAACAATACCGCGAAGATATCCCACGCCTTCTTTGGAGTCTTCACATCCTCTATGAGAAGTAATAATTCCTTCCTAACTGTTTTCTTGAGCACGTATATTGCTTTCCCTATTTTTATCTTCCACTTTCAACATCTTTAGGTTTAGTTGGCTCAGTAGAGTTGCTATCATCAACTACCTCCCAAACTTCTTATCCTTGTAAACAAGGCTCCATACAAGTCTTTCATTCTCGATGATTATAATTATCAAGCCTTTTCAATCCTCTTCCCAGATTAGAAAGCTCTGTTATTGTCAAATGTGGAATTTAACCTTGAGACCCTCAATGATCATATGATTACTCCCAAAGTGCTAACATTATTTTATCATGTGTTTAATTTTGATGGCTCTCACGGTAGGCACGAGTAGCGATTCGCTCTTTCCCTCCTCGCACGACTATGAACCTGCTCCAATATCATTCTTAGGAAGCTCTCTCCACAAGCACTCCTCACATATAATTTTTACATATACAAAGAGTAAGAATGAGAGAAGAGAGGAGTTGGCCGGTGCTTTAACATGTGTTGTTGCTAATGTTGTTTTTGCTCTCGCTAAACTGTTGCTATTGTTGTTGTCATTGTCATATTAATAGATTTTGACCTGATATGTGTTTTGATGTAAAGTTTGACACACGTACAACGATGATCAAAAGTTTTTTTTTTTTTATAAACTTATCGTGAAACATCAATAATTATGTAACTCACCTATTTCAACCTAATATATATTGCGGGATAATTAAACATGATTTGATATGAAAACAAGACTTGTATTCATGTGTATATAATATTATAAAATACATATATGTTATAATTATTATGGGACGGAGGGAATATGTTGTTATTTTGATCAAGCTTTTGTTATGAAGTTTTATGCACATAGTTGTACCATACAGACCCGAAAATACCGACTTCCCGAACCAAAAAACCAAAAAAGCTGGTATTGAAAAAATGGGACGGGACAGGACAAAAATTTTCAAGGATCAAAAAATTTGGTACGGGACGTAAAATCAATAAATACCAAACCGAACCGTACAGGTATCATCTGTTTTTAGTAGCTTCACAAACAAAGACAAACCAAAACATTTTTTTATATATAACTTACCTTTGAAGTTGCGCCATGGGAAACAAGAACGAACAAAATTCATGGCAAAATCTGCATGTTAAAACTTTGATTATGTGAAGTTGACTTGCTAATCCACTCTACAGAGTTAGACGATAGAGTTTCATGCCTCACATGCCACTATGCCACTTTCAGACAACAATATACTACCAAATATATTGTAACTTTCAAGAATTTAGTAAAAGTGTGTGGAGATTTAGAGATTCACTTTCTCACGTGGTGGTTGACATATCGGTGGGCACTTTCTTCTTGTTCTTCGGCATCTTTGGTTTCATTGAGACATATCATAAGTAAAGTTCAAACCCCTGTATCTTGTTTTGGTATTTTCTTGAAACAGAGTTATGAGACCGAGTGTATAAAGTCTCGCTTTCCTTGATCATTTGTTACTACTATAAAACATAGACTATGAGTTGTACATGGCAATTAGGATTACATTTATCTTATAAATCATCATCACTTCCCCCACATCCGATGTAGGAAATAACTCCTAACAATCTAATACAACTTGTAATGATTTAGGGAAGAGCCAAAAAAAAAAAAAAAAAATCCAACACCCAAAATAACATACTTATGTGAAATACTTTCAATTTTTAATCAAAAAATTAAAACTCATAAGGTATAAGTTATTCATAAATATTCTTTTATATTTTTTTCATAATTGATGTGAATAAATCTATCCACATATATTCTAATACAAATACTATTTAAATAGGTATAGAAAGAAAACCGGACACAATGGAATGTAAGAAACTGCGACCTCAATGAATAGCGAGGTTGGAGGATTTGGAATGGAGAAATGTTGCAAAAGGAATTGGAAACCGAAATCTGGCGAACGAAAATTTACAAATAGAATAATCCATCTCAACATCTTGCAAGAGTTACACAATTAGATGAACCAAGCCAGAACAAATAAGCTCTCTACATTGAACAGACCGAATTTCGTGATCACCCTAAATTGGCTATAGCTACTGAAGTCGTCAGCTGGACTCGTCTTGGCCATCCGATGGACATCTAATCAGCTCCAAAATGTTAACCACCTCTCGCATGTCTGGTCGACTAGACGGAACCTGTGACGTGCATACAAGGCCAAGCTTCATCACCGGTACAACCTCATCAGCAGGGAAATCTCCTAGAAGTCGCCCATCAACACACTCCTCGACTCGTCCTTCTTCTAGTGCTCCTCTGACCATATCGCTGAGAACTACCACATCATCTTCCATGTACTCAACCGGCTTCTTTCCGGTGACAGTTTCCAAGACCAAAACCCCAAATCCGTAAGCATCGCATTTCTCATTGATTTTTACTGTCCTACAAGCAAACTCAGGTGCCATATAGCCGAGTGCGCTCTGAATCTTGCTGCTTAACACGTATCTGTCAAGCATCGGTAACAGCTTCGCTAAGCCAAAATCTCCAACTTTAGATTTGCCAGAGCCATCAATAAGAATATTGCTGGACTTCAGGTTATAATGTATGACATTCGCTTGATGCAAGTGAGCCAAGCCTTTCGCCATACCAAGTATTATCCTGAACCTTTGATCCCATGTCAACAAGTTGTCATCTGATGCATCATGGAGATGCTTATACAAGCTCCCACTGGACACAAACTCGTATATCAGGAGCTGCAGCGATTGAGTCCAATAGTATCCTTGGAGGGAGACGAGATTAGGATGTCGGATTCTTCCGAGCCTCTTAACTTCCCGTTCGAATTCATCTTGCGATTTGACGAGACTGGAAACAGTAAGCTTTTTAATGGCAACCGGCACACCATCACCGAGAACTGTCCTGTAAACTGTCCCAAAGCCTCCACGTCCAAGCTCGCAGTCCTTGCTGAGCAGAGCTTGCGCTCCAGTGCTGAAGTCAGGCTCGCCTGAGAATAGGCCAAGGAGTCATCTTAGCTGAATCCTACGTTTTTCAAGCCCAAACGAAAAAGAAAAGGAAACAAAAAAGCAGAGTGAACACCTGAAAACATGACAAGCTTTCCGGAGTTGGCATCTGTAGAGGGAGAACCACTGTAGTCATTGCCATTGGATAGAGCAAGAGGAGCTGCAGAATGAGCCGATGAAGCTCTAGCACGAAAATTGAGAAGTGAGATTGCAATCACGCCAATGACAATGGCAGCAGCGGCACCAATCGCAACCAGTGAAGAGATACTGAGGATAATCCTTTTATGAGATATATAAGACGGCAGAGAACCAGCGATAGCGTCGGACGTGGAGTTGGGATTGAGAACAATAGGCTTCGGAAGGACAGTAGAGCAGGACCTATTGACCGCAGAACCACAAAGGGATGGATTATCCTCAACAGAGGAAGGTGATATAGTGTTGAAGAATCCGCCAGCAGGTAACTCGCCCTCAAGATTGTTGTGGGAAATGTTGAAGGAAGCAAGATGTGGAAAATTTGCCAGCTGCTTTGGTATGGAGCCAGTGAAGTTGTTGGAAGATAAATCGACGAACTCTAGATCAGTGAGCTTTGATATATCTGACGGTATCGTGCCGCTTAGACGATTGCTTGACAAAACCCTGCAAAACATTACGTCGAAAAGTTCTATAACCTTTAGAAGGAGGGCATCATAATTTTGTTATGAAAAATGCTAGGGCTAAATCTTAAGAGTTTCAACAAGTTAAATTCATCGTGGTTCTGGTCATATTCTAAACCACAGCTCAAAAAGCTATTAAGCAGCTTCCACAATGCCCAAACGAAAGCTGAACATCAATCATATCGAATTTGTCGACTACTTTACATCCACGACGGATAAGGTCTACGCTCACCAAATACAGGGTTCTGTTGAGACACGGTCTGGTATAAACCGTGTGTCAAAGAGGATGCAATCTCACGCATAGTCGTGTCTGTTGTGGCACGGCCTAGTTGGACAGTACGTTGGGAGGCTTCCACGAGTACGATTTGAGTTGTGATTTAATACGATGTGATACGATCTAGGGTTTGAATTGGGTTTGAATTGTGATCTGATAAGCTATGATACATTTTTAATTCTCTTTTTTCATAGTGTTTTGCTATCACGATTTGTAGTGGTATTCTTATGGGGTTTTTTTCCCGTCGCTCGCGTTTGCCCACATAACATCTTATGTTCTTGTTATTGATTGTCTTGATCTACCATCTTCAAATCTTTCAAACCATACGATTCGCTCCCTACATTACCATAATATGCATGATCATTATGATGATAGTATATAAACCCAGTCGAACTAGCACGAAGACGAACCGTAAAATATGACACGAAAACAGCGAGAGAGTTAGGCAACGTACAAGATCTGAAGCGACGAACAATACTGAATAGAGGTCGGTATGTCTCCCATAATCAAGTTGTTTCCAAGTACCAATTCTCTCAGAGATGCTGCACCTCCAATCCCTGCAGGAATGACCCCATTAAGCAAATTCTTACTCAGATCAAGAACCTCCAAAGCCTTCAGCTGCCCGACATTGTCCGGAACAGGACCCGATAGCGAGTTCCTCGACAAGTTCAACACCTGCAGGCTGCTGAAATTCCCTATGGACAACGGTATTCCTCCAAATAATGAATTGCCAGATACATCGAGCACCCGAAGGCTTTGCCAAGAGACCAATGCAGATGCCGAGAAAGAAGTGTTCATGGTCCCGCCTAGCGCGTTCTGAGAAAGCAGAACTTCTTGCAAACCAATGTCGAAAATCCAGTGAGGCAAATCACCCTGTAACAAGTTATGCCTAAGATCTAGCACCTCCAGGCTAGCGCAACTGATCATGGATTCGGGCAAGTTCCCTTCCAAAGAGTTCATGGACAGATTCAACACCTTCAATGACTTCATATTACCAAATGAGATTGGCATTGCACCTGAAAAATTATTCGCTGATAGATCAAGAACCTCCAGCGCCCTCATCCGTCCAATCCACTCCGGAACCTGACCCTGGAACCGATTATCCTTCAGATTCACATGAACGCAGAAACTCAAGTTGGACAAAGTACCCGGAAGAAAACCCGAAAGCGAGTTCTCACTAAGATCGATCCATTTAAGCAACGAGCAGCCTCCAATGTCGTCCGGTATCTGCCCAGATAACCGGTTCTTGCTAAGAATAATCGCCCTCAGGTTATACAGACCCGGAATCCCACCCGGGATCACACCCTTTAACTCATTATTCGAGACATCAAGCGTCCGCAGTCCATGTAAGGACCAAATCCCAGAATTCAAGGACCCAGAAAACTGATTGTTAGACAAGTTAGCATACGTTAGCAGAGAACACGACCCTAAACTCTTCGGAATCGGCCCTGTGAACCTATTATCCGACAGCGAAATCGACCTCAACGAACCACATTGTGCAAACAAACCATCATCCAACTCACCGGACAGTCCATTATTACTCAAATCAAGAAATCTCAGATTATTGAGCCCAACAAGTCCCTCAATCAAGCCACCAGTGAAATTATTCCTCCCGAGAGACAACTTCCTCAGGTACTGAAGCTGTATCAGGCCCCGACTGAGGCGTCCGGAGAGGGAAAACCCCTCGAGAAAGACCTCGACGACGCGGCCTGATTTCGGGCAGCAGGCGACGCCGGCCCAGCTGCAGGGGCTCGCGTCGTCCTCGTTCCACGACGCTAGTTTCCCATACGGGTCATGTATGTCGGCCTTGAACACAATTAGACCCAGAACGTCGTCGTTCAGGGCCGGAGTAATGGATTGTACGAAGAGTGGAAGGAAAAGGAGATACAATGTGGGAAACAAAGAGTTGTTCACCATTGTTCTCTCCAACTACACCGCCCGCCCACTCACATTTCAGTTCAGCACACAAAATGCGAGCTTTGAAGAAATGAGTATCACTTAATTGCAACCCGGAAACCAGAGAGATGAATCAGCCCCGTTGGTGCTCTCCACTAATCCAACGGCTAGAAATGAGAGTTGAGGGCATTGAATGATGAACAGTGAAAAGGGAAGGGAAAGGGAGAGTAAGCAGCAGCAGCCTGAGGGAGAAGAGAAGTTCAGTGCTAAAAAAAAAAGAGGTACGTTTAAAAGTAGGATAAAGTGGTAGAGAGAGCGGAGAAAAGTGAGAGGAAGTGATGAGCAGTGGGTGGGTGAAACCCTAAATGAGGCTCTATAATCGAGGTGGGTTAATGTTAACAGAGTAATCTGGCCGAAATCCTCTCTCCATCGTTCCAGACATATAAGACTGCGATGCAGCCTATGTTTTCCTCCGGCCATCTAGGTTGTTCTTTTAATGAGTAATTTAGGCGAAAGTTGAGATGTTGAATGCAGCTCCGGCGAACCGGAAAAATGTGGACTGTGTTACAGGGTAAAGTATATGAGAGGTTGTGGATGGACACGTGTCAAATTGCGAATGGTGTTAAGAGGAATCCGACGTGGAGGAGGGGGTTGCATATGCATTGGGTTGGGGTCTCTAAACTAAGCGGGCATGATCAGGAGGACGTGGGAGTTATTTAAAAGGAAGAAAACCTAAATTAGACAAAATATATATATATATATATATATATATATATATGTATATCTTGAGGTTTGGTTTCGGGTTCAATGAGTTTGGATTCTATGATCGTTTTAAGTTCCTTCGTGGTTTTTGATAACTGAACCAAATATGTTTAGGTGTATCCTATGAAATCATACGTGCATCGAAAAATTGTTAGTGTTGAAAGATAGATAAGATTCATTCAATTTTTAAAATAAATAAAATATTTGTTTTAGTAATTATTTTTGTTGATAAAGTTTTTTTCTTATAACCTCATCTTAGTGATACAATAAATTCTATTATTGTTTAAAAATTATTATTTTATTATTAAAATAAAAGATAAATTCAATATTTTTATAAATTTTTATGTTAGATCAAAATATATATGATTTGGGTTGGAGTGAGTGTGAAAAAAGAAATCAACAAATGGGAATGATTTGTATCACTGAAATAAGTACTTTTTGAAACAAAAACATTATTCGTATGGAGTATATATTCTCTGTTTTAGCTTTGAATCACAAAGGTAAAGTGGCAGAAGAAGAAGGGAAGGCCCATGGGCCATGCCAACTACCAGCTTTCATTGCGCATTGAATTCATCACTGAATCTCTCTTCACCTTTGCTTAGTTTTCCCTCTGCTCAGTGTCTGTTCTTTTCCTTCTGCCTCTATTCGCGCTTTTGCTTTCATACCATCAGAGAGTGAGGTAAGTCAAGTGAATGAGGCTGATGAATTATGGTCGCATGTTCTGCGGCCTTTCATTAGCAGGATGGAAGCAATATCCACCAAGAAACTTACAATGAACTCTGGACAAAAGAAGGAAAAAAAAAAACTTAAAATTATATGGGTTTGATAAATATATGTTTTTATATATCTAAGATTAGATATATCTAAGTTTAGATATGTTTTGATTAAAATATAAGATAAACTATGAAAAAAATATCCTTTTCAAAAATCTATTACATTTTGCTCCTTCTAACATGAATTTGTTGTATGTGTTTTTGAAGATACAATATAAAGAATATTATATATTATATAATAAAACAGACAATGGAAAGCAAAATGTAAGAAAAAAATTTGGGATACCAAAATATAAAATCCCCCTAAAATATAAGGTGAAGATGTATTTTAATATGATGACTATCAGGAGGTGCATTAACATTAGCTTGGCCCAAATCTCAAACCACAACTTATTTCAAGTTTTAATCTTATACATCTAAATTTAAATGTATCATAACATATTTTGTTTTTTTCCAAATTCTATATATAACATTTATTGTGATCATCGCTATCCGATCTGATTTTATCCTTAGAAGTTATGATATGCTAAACATAGTACTCATATGATTTTAGTTGAAATTCCTATTTGTTACTCAACTACTCAAGTGATCGCTGCGTAAAGTTCATGTTGGAAATAAATTTTTGCCATATAAGCTACTTTCGTGATCTCATGTTGGAAATAAATATTTTTCATAAAGTATTTTTTGCGTCTTATAATTTTTATAACATTTATATATTTTTTCATTATTTTATAAAACATGAATACGGAATCTTGTTTTCGTATCAAATGCTAACGTCTGATCGTCCTATAATATATTTAAAATTAAAATATAATATAATTAAAATAATTATTAATATATTTATAAAAATATTATATTTAATCGTTGTATAAAATAAAATTGACAAAAAATTAAAACCTTCTAACAATGTTGAGACCAAGGAGTATGATTTTAGTTGAACTCCATCTTATAGAATTCGATGTCTTGTTAGAAAGTGGGCCCCCCTTCGATATTTTGCACTGCATATTTGCAACTTTATCTTTTCTTTCTTTTTATGTTTTTTTTAATACAATTTCACTTGGTCCAGCCTGTCACCAAAAAGCGTACGTATATTCGATGGCTCTGTTTGAACTTGATCACATATAAGTTGCGCTATTTTTCCTATTGCTACTAGGCTTCCTGCAAAAGAAGAGAAGGAAGCCATTGCTTAGTTCCATTCCATCTAACCATACAATGCAAGAAATGTGGCTTACAATTCAAAAAAAGAAATACGAGTTTAGCATTATACCCCTCTATTCCATAAAAAAATATAATATTTTAATTTTTGACGGTAGATGAACTGAACTGTTCATGAACCGTTCGTGTTTAACTTGATAAAAGTTTAACTCGATTTGACTCGAAAATAAAAACGAGCTCAAAGAGTTCGACTCGAGAAGTCCATGAACTATTCGTGAATTGTTAATGAACAGTTCGAGTTCAATTCGATCGAAAAATTCATAAACTCTTTGTTTATTTATAAGAGAAAAATAAAAATACGATCTTCATCACAAATAAATAAAACGATGTCCTATTGATGCAAATGTGGACACCACATGAATCATGATCTTTTGCATGTTGCGTCTCCCTTTGTCTCCCTTTTTTTTTATTGTCTCTCTGTTTCTTGTGTCGAATTTAGAATGGGACGGTTGTCATCATCCCTTCAATGATCTCTATTTAGCAAGTTTTTAAATTATAGGCTTTCAATATTATTTATTTATTATAATTATAAAATTGAAAATTTTAAAAATATTAAAAGATTTGGTTTTATAAAATATAAGTCGATGAATCCTAACAAACTAATTGTTTTATTTCTAACTAAGTTTATATTTAAAAAACTAAAAAAATTATAAAATAAATAAATCATTGAAAACTCAAAATCAAAATATCCAAAAGGATCAAAATCCTTGAAAGTTCTCGATAAAAAGAGAATATCAAATTTGACTACAATAAAAGTCGATTTCTCGATGCAAGTAGTACTAGTTTTTGAAATCTTGATAATCGATACTTTCTATTGTAAGTTCTAGTGTCTTTTTTTCTTTGATGCAATGACATGTTCGACTAATGTTCAACTCGTCAAACCATTTAAATATTTTCTCGCTACCGGAGAGGCTTTTCAAGCTCACAACTGACCTCACAGACTAACACTATTTCAGTTTGTTTTGTCCTCATTTGCAAACACCCACAGACCAACACTAGTTCTTTTAGTTTGTTTTGTCCTCACTTGCAAACACCCTGTGAAATTTTCGAGGAGATCACCCATCCTAACATTACTGCACGTTAAGCACACTTAACTACGGAGTTTTAAAATGATGGGTTACCGAAAAGAAAGATGTACCTTATTGATATAGGTAATACTATCAAACCATTTAAGCATTTTCTTACTGTTCGAGATCAAATTTGTAAAAACTCAATTCGCTTCGGTTCATTTACAACTCTAATACAATTTCACTTTGTCGAGAAAAAAGGATCAAACTCTAAAAAAATGAGAAGGACAAAAGAGAGAGAAAGTGAGGGATATTAGCCGACAATCTTGACTTTGAAAAGCAAAGGAGATCAAAGCAAAGGAAAGCACGCATGAATAAAAGTAAAACCTATCTTGCACTGTTCATCGTCTTGTTAGGCGTCGAAAAAATAAAGAAATCGACTTGTTTGTTTTGTTAGGCAATTCATCGTTTTCCTCCTGCTATAAACAGATTGTTAGGATGCTTGTAAAATCATAAGCTCAGGGATAAAGCTACAGAGATCAATAAAAGGAGAAAAAACAGAAAACAGGAGATTTTCCCACAAATCTTCTTATCTCACCAACACCACCATCACGATCCTAAAATCAACATTTGGTATCAGAGCCGAAATTGATGTGTGCAGAACCGGAGAGCCGGTGAGTGGCCTAGGAGATATCCGCCGAGGTGGCAGCCGCAAAGAAAGGCTCAGCCACGACCTCCCCAGTGCACAGCCCCCCATTTACCCAGCCACCCACGAGGCCCAGATCCGCCCAAGCATCTAGATCTAGCCGTAGCCTCCAGCCACGATCCGGCCGGCAGGAGCTCCACCGCGCAGGTGACCGCCGTCGCCTTAGCCAACGTCAACCAGAGTGAGGAACCATCTCCTCCCGGTAGGTGGAGTCAGAGACACAACAGTGTCTACTGGAAAGAGCGTGGTGGAGTACACTGCCAGGAAGAAAATGGAGGTTGAGAAGAGCTTAGAGGCCAAGACGCAGTAAACTTCAGACAAAGGAAGAAGAGAGGAGGCTGGGGAATTTTCTTCCCGGAGTGATTTCTAGGAAAGGAAAGGAAAGGGGAGTGGGACACAAAGGCAGAGAAAGTTGGGGAAAAGCATTCATGTATGAAGGGAGAAGGAAGAAAAGCATATTCTTTTCTGAGTGTGGCTGATGTGTTATGAACTAAAAAAAGAAAAGATATGGAGTAAAATATTTTTTTTAAAAGGAGTTGTTTCATTTGAAAAAAAACAATAATTTTTTTTAAAAAAAAATCCAAAAAACAAATGTCTATTGTTCCCCAGTAGACGATGAAGGAGAGCGATGGAGTGTCGTTCAATTTTCCAATGTTGAACTCCTCTAATTACACGGTATGAGCGATAAAAATGGAGGCAATCTTAGATGTCCAGGAAGTATGAGAGGTGATCAAACCAGCAGAGAAAGAGGAGGTTAGTCCAAGAAAGGACAAAAGACGCGAGCGTACATCCTCCAATCAATCCCCGAAGATGTTCTTCTTCAGATTACGAAAAAAGAACAACGAAAGAAACTTGGGAGAGCCTAAAGATGAGGTACCTAGATGTTGATCGAGTGAAGAAGGTTCGATTGCAGACATTTAAGAGTGAATTTGATGCTCTGTGGATGATAGAACAGGAGTCCATTGATGAGTTCGCAGGAAAACTCAATGGCACGTCCAGCAAATTTTACAGTCTTGGTGCAGATCTTGGCGATGTCGTACTAGTCAAGAAACCACTCGATCGTGTGCCAGACAGATACTTCATAGTCATTACTAGGATTAAACAATTTTTCAATCTTGAGACGATGCCGTTCGAGAAGGCGATAGGACAATTATTGAAAACTTTCGAGGAAAGAGCTCGACTCCGTGATAACACCGATAGTGATAAGAGTCAGCTCATGTTCACTCATAGCGAGTGGAATGCACCTAAATGGGCAAACTGAGAGGAATTGATGTCTGCTTCACCTAAGATGAATGAACTTGGCAGGAGTAAGAAGAAACCCGATGGTAAATCAGAGAAGAAGCTCGATGAGCAGAAGAATGAAGAGGTTAGAAATCTGATTAGGAATAAAGGAACTAACATGGGAGAAGAAGCAGACGGCAGAAAGAAATGCGATGCGAAAAGGTGTGCCGGAAAAATTTATAAAGGTGGGAAAAGAGCGGGAAGCTCTAGTAACCAATTTTCAAACAAAAGTGAAGGGTTTCGAAGAGAAGTTCGAAAGAACACAAAAGCAGAAAAGACCGTCACATTGGCATTATGTGAGACCGAGTTTAGGACAGCCACTGCAACAGTATGCCAAGCTCTTTTGTTAAGGAACATGCGATAGAGTCTAGTGATCTGGAGGTATGTCAGGATTAGGGGGAGCATGTTAGCCGATAATCCTAACTTTGGAAAGTAAAGGAGATCAAAGCAAAGGAAAACATGCATGAAGAAAAGTTGTCGAGTGGGACACGCACTCTTCGTGGATTTTTTGTCGAAGAATATGGATAACCTTTGCTTCCGAGCTCTATTTGCAAGACGGGGGAAAATCAAGGACGTCTTTGTTCCTAGAAAAATATTAAGCAATCCAGAAAGACGATTTGGCTTTATGAGGTTTACATACAGAGACGAAGCTGAAGATGCTAGGAGGAAGCTAGATGGCAGGGCTGTAGGAAGTATGTGTATGAAGGTTTTCTTGACCCTTTTCACTAGAAGAAGCGCTAGCAAGGCGCCAACGATAAATTTGAAGAGATCCATGATTTCCGGAGACAGAGCCTAGTTGTTCAAGAAAATGGTTGGAAGATCCTACTATGAAGTTGTCAGCTCGAAGAATGCTCATGCCATAGATGATGATGATATTAAGCAAAGCAGGGAGGTTGACGCCTCGAATTTGAAGCTGGTAGGCTTGGCAAGGTTTTTCTTAACTGAAAATGATATTGAAAGGGGTTTGAAGGAGTGGAGTACAACAAGAGTCTTGATTCGAAAAATTAGTAGTATGGTTTTCTTACTAACATGTGAGTCCCACGAAGTGGCTAAGCACTTACTAAAGCAATGGGAGATCGGTGGTAAGAAAGGTTTCGCAAAACTAGAACCATGGAGTGAAGGGTTGATACCTAAGAATAACTACTTGGCTAAGATGTGTAGGAGTGCCTCCACATGCTTGGTGTTCGACAACTTTTGTTATGATTGGCAATCGTTTTGGCACCACTATTTTAGTTGAGGAAAAAACAATTCTTTAGGTGTCTTTTGAAGACGGTAAAGTTTTGATCGAGACCATGAGCAATGAGCCTGTTAGAGGTACAATATGGTTAATGGCCGATGATGCTTAGTATTTAATTAAGGTTTGGGAGGCTAGGCAATGTGGTTTCTGTCATGGCTTTCTATGCCCACCGGAGTGCCTTGGAGCTGGTCGGGTGCCTTATAACTGTTGGCCATAACCTAGACTTGGAGCAAAAACATGCGTGCACTGTTCATCTCCATTGTCCACTGTTCATCTTCACCGGCCACTGTTCATCTTCCACTGGCCAAAAAACAAAAAAAACATGTTTTCTCACTGTTGGAGTCCCACTGTTTTGTACAAACATATTTTTGGTGTTTGTTTCGACGAACCACGTCTGTTTTGTTTTCCTTTAAATAAGTAAACTCAATTCATAGAAATATACCTCAGAGACAAATCAATAATAAGAAAATGAGAAAAAAGAGTTCTTCCCACCAATTCATTTGTCTTAACACACCACCAGATCTAGATCTAAACCAACAGTTGGCCTCAGAGCTAAGGGTGGTGTGTGCAGAGTCGATGAAGAGGCAGTTGTCGAGGAGACCCGGCCGAGGAGATATCTACCGAGGTATGGCAGCCAGAGATAGGTGGGCAAGACCCCGGCCAGCATCTTGCCGGTGACTAGATCCGATCACCCTAGCACAGGAGCGAGCCACCACGAGACCCTACGTCGAGATATCGACTTCGATTACGCCTTCCACATCGCCCGACCACCAGATCGGACACCATCGATCTGGAGGCCCACCCTCGGAGCCACCTAGATCTGCGCAGCCTACGGGAATGTAGCGGATTAGAGGCGTTCGAGGTAGGACAGACAGATTCAGGAGCAACGGTGGCATGGTCACTCACTTGAAGTCACCACCGCTGGTCGCAGAAGTCACCATCGCTGATCGACAACCAGATCCGCGTAGCCTTGAGCCAACGTTTCCAAGGAGGAGGCAACGAGAGGAAGACGACGAAGGCTGTGTAGAGAGTGTGGAGAGGGTGCGAAGGCAGAAGACGACGAAGAGGAAGAAAGGTGTGGAGAATTTTGTGGTGCGACTGTTGAGGAAAATAGGGGAAAGAAGAAAGGGAGTGGGAGACAGATGGAGAAATGGGATATTTTTTTTCAAAAAAAAAAGGATATTGTTGTTTAAATTAAATATAAAAAAAGAAAACGATGATATTTTTTGTTTAAATTTTAAAAAAAGAGTGATATGTTTTTTTGAAAAAAAAAACAACAAAAGATTTTTTTTTTAAAAAAAGGAAAAAAATCTCAATAATGTCAATTATTCCCCAACTAGTGTTAAAGCAAAGCGACGGAATGCCGTTCCATTTCCCGATGCTAAACACTTTAAACTACACGGTATGAATAATACAAATGAAGACGATTCTAGATGCTCAAGAAGTGTGGGAGGCGATCGAACCAGTAGAGGGAGAGGAGGTTAGTCCAAGAAAAGACAAAAAGGCGCATGCTTACATCTTCTAATCAATTCTCGAAGATGTTCTTCTTCAGATTGCGAAGAAAAAGACGACGAAAAAATTTGGAAAAGTTTAAAGACGAGATACCTGGGTGCTGATCGAGTAAAGAAGGCTCGGTTGCAGACATTGAAAAGTGAATTTGATGCTCTACGGATGAGAGAACAGGAATCCGTTGACGAGTTTGCCTGAAAACTCAGTGGCATGTTCAGCAAATTTTCCAGCCTTGGTGCAGATCTTGACGATGCCGCACTAGTCAAGAAATTACTCGACTGTTTGCCAGAAAAATACTTCAAAGTCGTTGCCGGGATTGAACAATTCTTCGACGTTGAGACGATGCCATTCAAAGAAGGCATAGGGAGATTGAAGGTTTTCGAGGAGAGAGCTCAACTCTGCGAGAACATCGGTAGTGGTGAGAGTCAGCTCATGTTCACTCGTAACGAGCAGCAAGCATCCAGAGGAGAAACACTAGGGAAATTTCGTTGTCTAGTCAAAAACGTGAATCCTACACCTCATACAGAGGCAAAGGCGGGTGGCGTGAAGGGGCGACCGAGATGACAATTATACAATGCGCCAGGAAGGTACGGGAGCCACCGGCAGCAACAGCCGTGACAAAAGCCACATTAAATGTTTCAATTGCGGAAAGATGGAACATTATGCTTTTGAATGTCATAGCAAGCGACGGAACGACGAGAGGGAGTACAAATACGCTACCTCGGACGAGCCAGCGTTATTATTTTCCATGTCTTAGGAGGAGATACGAGTTAAGCAACAAGACGTCATACAGCCCAAAGAAGAAAAGATAATGAAGGTGTTTCACCATAGCAAAGAGAAGACATCAACTAAAAATATTTAGTACCTAGACAACGGTGCCAGCAATCATATGATGCGACAACGAGAAATGTTCCAAGAACTAAATGAAAAGATCACCGATGAGATGAGGGTTGGCGCTGGCAATGTCGTTCAGGTCATGGGTAAAGGAACTGTATATCCTCCATGAGATATACTACATCCCTAAACTTTTCACTAATATCATCAGGCTTGGACAGATGATAGAGAATGGGAGCGAGGTGAATATGGTGGGAGAAGACATGAAGGTATATGACAACGATAAGTTATTGATGTTCGTAAAACGCACATCAAATCGTCTGTATAAGATTAGTTTGGAGTTAGCCAAACCAGTCTGTCTCCAATCAAGTTTGGAAGAACCGAAAGATGTGGCAGTGTCTGCGTCACCCATGACAGACGTAGCAAAAGCAGAGTCAGTCGCTGGTGCAGGTCATTCGTCACCTGCGACAGGAGAGGCAAGTCCATCTACCTTGACTTTGCACGTATCATTACAAGTTTCGGGTTTCTCCGACACCAATAGTCGCAAGGTCTAGCGACACCAGTGACGAGATCGTCGAAGAGTAAGGACGCGCAAACAGCGCAGAGAAAATGATAGCCGTCACATCGAATCGAGCATTATTCTTGATCCATAAGATAATGTGGATCTGGAACGCAAGAAGCCCTATGTCCAGGAAAGAGAAAAATGGGTCAATGATAAAGATGACATCTCCTGTAATAGGAATGAGGTTAGAAACCTCATTGGGAGCAAGGGAACTGACGGCGGTAAGAAGAAATCTGAGAGCAAATCGGAAAAAAAGTCCGTTGAGGAAAAATGCCTCATGATCTAAAAACATGTCAACATTATGGGGAGTATGTTGACCGTAACTTTGACTTGGAGCAAAAACACGCGTGCACAGTAACACGTGTGCACTGTTCGTCTTCCACCGACCAAAACACGTTTTTCACTGTTGCAGTCCCATTGTTTTGACGAAATACGTCTGTTTTTTTTTTCCTTTTAAATAGTTAAATTCAATTCATAAAAATGTATCTCGTAAACAAATAAATAATACGAAAATTTGAAAAAAGAGTTTTTACCAAAAATTTATTTGTCTCAACACACCAACGGATCTAGATCTAAACCAACAATAACGGGATTCCAAAAAACGACGACAATGGGAACCAGAGAATGACCAAGGTGGTCGTGTAGCGCACAAGATACTGATTTGAATCGGTTAATAATGGTGGAGAATCAGCACGCGATACGGGCCGAAATTAATGCTACTAGTAATTTGTTGGGAAAAGAAATTGAGAATAGGTAAAAAAATATCATCGGTGGATTTGCGTGGAAAGAAGAAAGAGAGTATGGGGGGCAGAAGGCGACGAGAAGGACTCCAGCAAGCATTGTGAGCAGCACTGTGAGAACTCGGTCTGCCAACAGAATGATGATGTTGGTAATGGGAGACAGAGAAGAGGAGGTTGACGGCACATGTGATGCTTTCGATAATTGTAACAGCATCCAGGTAAGGCGTGCGGGAGTAGAGACGATGATGAGTCAGGATGAAGGAGACGATAAGGCTTTAAGACCTTGGAATACACACAGTAGTAAATGAAATCCTCCACAAGTGTCAGGAAAATGGGCGAAATGGCGATGGATGATGGTAATAGTGTAGTCCTGTATGTTCATCTGGGTAAGGAAAAAGTGAAGGAATTGAGCCAATCCGAAAAGGTTGGTAAGGCCCATATCCTTGTGTGAAAGGAGAATAACAGTTCCAAAAGAAAAATTCAGATTCAGGTCCCTCAGGATTTAATAAACACTTTATTAAAAGGAACCCATTGGGCCTTTCAAATAAGAAGAATTTGAGGCTAATGGGCTCCGGCCTACTCAGTACACGTATCCTTCCGTTGAAGAATGTGCCAAGTAGGAATTCACATGGGAAGCCATCTACCTCAGCTCATAACAAGGTTCCTTCAACTCATATTTTGGTCCTTCATAGTAGACATGATATGGAGAATAGTCAAGCTATTACATCTTCTCTGAAAGAGACCGTTGAAGATGAAGCGAAGACTACCTGGGAGGTCGATCGACGGATCGGTCTAAGCACCAAAGGAGATGAGAGGCAGGTCATTAAAAGATGGCAGGAATTGGATAAGAAACAGAAGAGGGAAGAAAGGGATAAGGAGAAAGGGAATGTCAAGTGATGGTAGTTGCTCGAAAATTTTTCGAGATTTTAAAAAATAAAAAATAAAAATTGTTTGTCAATGTTTAGCTCTTTAATTTGGAATATTGGAGGGGTAAGGGATCCGGTTAAAAGAATGGCAGTAAAGAGACTAGCAAGGTCCAAAAGAGTGGAGATCCTAGGTGTGGTTGAGATCAAGATTGAAGATTTCAGAGATCAGGATGTTATTGAAATGTGGGGTGGAGATCAACCCGGTTGGATCACTGTCAATTCAACAGGCTCGTTCGAGAGGCTTAGTTCTTATGTAGAATCCCAACATTTTTTTGCAAGGAAGGGGGATCTTTGGACAATGATCCCAACCGGGTTCAGATGTGGTCTGTTTTTGGTCTATGATCCCACAACAAGGGCAAACCGGACGACTGTTTGGGGGGAAATCATCCAGGTAAGAAACTCGCTGGAATGTCCAGTTATGTTATTCGGAGATTTTAACGAGGTCTTGAGAGCCGATGAGAGACTGAGTCAAATCGGATGCTTGAGAGGAATACAAGAGTTTAATAACTTCGTGGATCTGCTAGGTGTCTTGGAGTTGCCATTGGTAGGGAGGAAGTATATACTTGGTGTCGAGGGAAGTCCTTTAGCCGGTTGGATAGGGTGTTGGTTTAATAAATTTCCCAGCTTGCAGTTACATGGGCTGAGACGGGACTTATCTGATCATTGTCCGTTGTTCATTCAATGCTCTGATCTCAACTGGGGTCCAAAACCATTTCGTTTTCTGGACCGTTGGCTTAGACATAATGGATTTTTGAAGATGGCCAAGGAATGGTGCTTGAAGCTAGATTCCAAAGCATATGGGGGAGGCTCGCTGGATCTTAAGTTTAAGGGATTAAAACAGCTATTGGCACAATGGAATAAGGATTGCTTTGGGAACATTGATCGTCGTATTGAAGCGGTCGAGGAAGAAATTGATAAAGCAGGTAATATTGTAACGTCCCAAGATTTTCGCTCCAATATCTGTCAGATACGTGGCGTTACCGCCGCTCCAAAGTCCCTTTGAAGTAAGGCGACAAGATTATAATGAATTTAAGTGTCGGAAACATAGGACACTAACAAAAAATATCCAATTTACACATCTTGAATTACATGAAAATCGTACGTCCGGAAATATAAGCGATATGTTATAGGAATCCGAATCTAATCATCATTGTTATGTAACGATCCATTCCACGATTCTTTATTATTTGAAACGAACACGTAACCGTGAGCTCGAAAGCCCAGTAACATAGGATACACGTTCAGTCCAGGGGTTCGACATGCTTATTATATCATACGTTTTCCAGGCGTAAACAGGATGCAATGCAAACATCACCGAGGAATCGTATGCTAAGCAGGAACGTATAAATATATACAGGATAATAACTTGAGTCAATCAGGTTAATCCTTATTTCGTTATCCTTAATCTTTATTAAAGCTTTTAATGCTCTTCATACATTTCATGCCAAGTCGTATTGATTTTCGTGACTTTTACAGGTTGATGATATGGTCTTCATGTATTTCATGTCAAGTTGTATTGACGCTCATGATTTTTACAGATTGATGATATGATCTTCATGTATGTCATGTCAAGTTGTATTGATTCTCGTGACTTTTACAAATTGATGGCATAAGAGGAGTTACAGCAAGAATTTAATATGTTATCTTGTATGGTCATACTAATAACAATTAAACAAGTAGGATGATCGCTGCAGTCAACTCAAAACGATTAATGATAACCAAACATGTCCATCAATTATATTTCAATTGATGCCGTTGCGTACACGTGAAGGGGGTTTCTCACCCTCCCTGACTAGTCCACGACCCGTAACTCTATCAGTCATTTTCATTTACAAGAATTTCTTCATGTTCAGGTTTCTAAGATTCTCAAGCAAATAACATGAAATTAACCGCATTAATTCCATGTATGACAAGATTTCCAAGATTCTTAAAATTTTCATGCATGTACCATGAAATTAATAACATTAATTTCCAAGTACAGCAGACAATTGTCACAACATTCACATTTCGAGATTTTCAGACATGTATCATGACTCCATGTATAGCAAACGACTATCATGGTGTTCGTAATTCAAGATTTCAGACATATAATATGGAATTAATCATATTAATTCATT
Organism: Drosera capensis; assembly: GCA_001925005.1. Lineage (NCBI taxonomy): Eukaryota > Viridiplantae > Streptophyta > Magnoliopsida > Caryophyllales > Droseraceae > Drosera > Drosera capensis. Next base: position 22,834 of record LIEC01011730.1, read on the forward strand.
TATAACAGACGACTATCATAGTGTTCGTAATTCAAGATTTCACACATATAATATGAAATTAATCATATTAATCCATATATAGCAGACAACTACCATGATGTTCGTAATTCAAGATTTCAGGCATATAATATGAAATTAATCATATTAATCCATGTATAGCAAGGGACTACCATGATGTTCGTAATTCAAGATTCCGGATATATAATATGAAATTAATCATATTAATCCATATATAGTAGGCGACTATCATAACGTTTCATAAATTCATACCATGTTATATTTTTGTAATGTTTCCTTGAGTTTTCAGGATTAAATGTTCATTACAAAAATAATAATCAACCAGCACATGATATCACATGTCAAGAACAAGTAATATTCAGGAATTCAAGAATTTTGTTATAATCTATAATATTCTACACGTTACATCGTTACCCTTCTAGACAAGCAATTCACATACAAGACAAATCCAGCGCATCAGGATTTTATTCTTTTATTTAACATACAAGTATGTGATGAAATAGTCACGCAAATCAAGTCACGCATACCTAAGCATTTAATTCAATTCACGATAACGATGTGTGTTATCTCGTCATTTTATAAGAATCCGAAAATTTTTCAAACAACCCGCCTCCTCGCTTAATCCTGCTCTTTTATAACGTTCGTACCTACAATAAGAATCAATACAATCAATACGCACACGTGTTTCGGACCTTAAATAGTGCATTTTTAATAATGTCCGTGCTATTGTACACTAAGACACTTAACACTGTTCTATTAAATAACAATATTAAGCAAAAGAATTCCTCGTTGGACTCCTCTGTCCAAAGGCAAGAAAGGAAACAGCCGACTCGAGGCGGTTTCGACAAGGGCCGACGAGGAGAGGGGCGTGGTCAAGGAAGGTCAGGAGCAGGTCAGGGAGCGGGCGAGCTGTGTTGACATCACGCGAAGGCCGTCGTCGTCGTCGAGCCGTGGTCGAATTCGACCTTGCATAATCAGATTCCAATCTGCTCTAGCTGTTTCCGACATCGGGGAGCGTTGTCGAGGATCGGGCCATGTCGGATCTTGATCGGGGTCGAGTGTTCCAAGGGTTGTCTGGCTACGGTTCGTGTTCGGACTTCTTGGGTGGTCGAATCCAGGTTGTCGAGCCTTGGGATGTGATTCGAGTTGGATTTACTCCGGTATAATGGGTTGTTGGTTGTGGTCAGGGATGGTCACTAGGATAGGGGTTAATCGGAATCTGACCCGGCGGTGCTGATTATCCTACGAGACGAATAAACAAAAACGAAGGCGAAACTTACCAATCCTCTGTCTCTGTCTCTGTTCCTCGGACTACTTAGGTTGTTTTTTTCAGATGCTCATATGCTTAGGATATATTTGAGTGGGATTTGAGTGGAGCATTTTCTTGAGTGGGTTTGGTGATAATGATATAGTGTGTCATCCACTTAACCTAACATTTTGCAGGATATTACAAATATAGATACATCAACATAGATTATTATGGATTATTAACAACTTGGTCATTTTAGCATGTACACCATTCACATTTGCTATCATATACTCTATGCACTCCCACTTCCACGATGTTAGCGGACAGAACAATAAAAATGATCAAGAATGTGCGAAGAGAAGGGTGCCTTCTACAACTCGCACTTCTGTCCAAATAATAAGGCACCTGGAAATTGGCATTGTGCTATTACAAGGCCTCCGTTCAACTCTTTCATTAGCTTGGAAGATCAAAAATGAAGTGTACACATGCTATGTAAGGCGATGAATTGGAGCAGTAGCTGTCGATCCTTGGCGTTGGCTATCATTGCAATCAAGGATGCTTTAGTGTCATGGTAAATGACATTAGTATTCTTATAACCTCTGTCATGGTAAATGACATTAGTCACTTGTTGAACAAACTGTCATTGCTCCAGTATACCAGTTCCCTTGCGTCATCACCCATTAGCCTATACAAATCCATCATGAAAGTAAACTGAGTGTGGCGCCATTGCAAGTATTTCAATGGCTACGATATATCCCGAAAAAGAATGTGACAAGGACCTGCATGACTAAGTAACTAACAAGCGAGGGCACGTGCCGTTAAAATGAATCAGAACTGCAAACTAAAGAAACAAAAATGAACAAAAAATTAAACATACATCAGCATCAGACGAACATGGCGTACTGACGGCATCTAAACTCAAGTGATTTCAAAGAATTGTGACTATGAAGTGGATTAAGAAACATTAACAAGACTTATGCAACATATCCAATGATAATTCAGAACCCAACTGTGGAGAAACCTACTTAATTCTCTCAATAGAACTACAGAAGTTATAGGAGTTCAATACTCAACACTAGTGTTAGAAAGCTTTAACAATTCGATCAACTTGAAAAAGAGCTAAAGAATTCCATATGCTCCACACCGGCGGCTGACATAGCTGCCCTTACCACATCTTGCTGACAGAGCTGCTCTTTCCACGGTTGTCTCGCTGATTATTTATCAAAGAGTCACTTCAACATAATCTACATTCTACTCTTGCCAACATGACTCAAACAGAACTATACATCTATGCGACCCTGTTAGAATAGGGTAGATTCAGCTTCATTTTCTCACAGAAAAGACTACTGCTACAAATTGTAGGATACAAATTCTTCACTTTCTATTTTCCCTTCGGTTTTTCAACAGTCAACTCATCACCAAAACTATAGAATCAGTTGTCGCCTAATGTTACACAACAGGCTTGAACAGATGGGAGTGGCTCATCCACTAGATGCACATGAAAAAGGATACCTGTTCTCCTAGTAATGAAGACACAAGCACAGCTATAAAAAAAAACAGATTTAAGCAAGAGAGAAACCCAGACAGCTAGCAGCAAGCCACATTCTCCTTTGAGAGTAGGAAGTTGCAAGTCGAGTATAGGGAAGCTGCGGCTGCCTGGACAGCTTTTAGCTGCTCTGCTTCATCCTCACCTGATCTGCAATCACGATGAAGAATGTAATATGATAATTTTCCAAATGAGGTCATGGATGAAAACTCATTAAAACAGGAAACTTGTGAAACTCACATGACAGATGAAAAGTCCCAAGGTTATACCATGATCGATGGCAGAAGACAAATATGATGTTTGTAGACTTCAAAACTCAATAAAGAATATATTACAAGTTCGGATAATCTGTCGGGACATGTGATGATTGCAAACCAAAAATTTCAAAGGCAAACAGTATGATAGACTGATAGTATACATCAGAGACAACTCCATATATTCAGTTCTTTAGAAGAAGATAGCTGCAAGTTAGTAATGTTAGTTAGCACATCGCTGAACATAGGTACAACTAGTTAGCAGAACGTTGCAATTTTCATTTGTTTGATTAAAGATGAATAATCATATTGGCAACAAGCAGAGATGTTTGGGTTTATCTACCTAATACTAATTTCTTAGGTCCTTCACAAGAAGTGCAAATTTCAAATGCATTTTATTCGATTTCTACACCTTTTTTAGGGAATCGTGATCCCAAAATTATGTACAACCCAAGTTTGACTTCCCTAAGCTCACAAGAAAAATGCAATGACTAAATGGTAAAAAAAAATAAAAATGCAATGACTAGATTATTATTTATAATTTTTGACAAAAAAATTAAAATTGATCAAGTACTCAAGGGCACACTTCGGAAACATAAAAGCCATACCTGGGAAAATTTTCAGCTCCAGAATGACACTGAACTTCTCGCAAGCCAAACTCACAGTGCGCCTTCATTTTCTCTACTTCGTTCAACCAACAGTTCTAAATTTTCATAAAGAAAAAAGGAAACGTCACAAATTATTTAATTCACTCAGACATGTCGCAGGCAACAAACTTGTAGGAGTCTGGCAAGATCTTACAGCAGAATAGTGAGTCATACCAGTTTCTGCTCATCGTCGTTAAGTTCTCTGTCCATCTTATTGAACAAATTTGCCCAATACGACTGATGTAATGCAGCAACTCTTTCATGGGAATTTCCTGTAGCAAAACCTCTAGCAATACCAGTCTCATGTTCTTGATTTCTCGAAAATTCATTTGCCAGCATTAACGGCAACTCAGTTGTGATGACATCCCAAACCCTTTTCCTGCTACAACGTAATGCTGACCACAGAGCTGTGTTAAGCTGATACAATACACTAAATGAGTGACGAAATCAAACTATGCACACAAAGAAGTAGCAATAAACCTGTAAGTTTTCCCTTTATGTCCTGATGAAGAAGCTGCAACCACTGAGATGCTACATTAGCAGCTGAAAATTGAAATAATTCACCACGATCAGGTATATATTGCTTATCTTCAATGTCAGAACTAGCTAAATGGAAAAAAGCAAATAATAACTTCATGAGCATTGATCATGGCTCAACCCTAGTCCTTAGTCTTTTAAGCCCTCAAACAGTTGCATTCAGACTCCTCAGTTACTGCACAAGTTCCTTTCATTCTAATGTATCCAAAGGAAGCATGCATGCAAAATCATTTTGTGTAGACAAGGTCCAAAATTCTCTTTAATTTGGGGGAGACTATCATAATTCTTCCAGATAATATAGAGCGTAAGAAAAAAAAACTTTCATTGCTACACTTTCAGAATTCATGTAGCCGACCTAGCTTTGCAAGAATAAGGCCTATATAGTTTGATTTGGATATGATCATCCATATTTGAATCGTGAAGAATAAGAGTTCATTTATAATAAGATTTGTAATCATAAGTATGAGATAACAATGCCCATCCTTGGATATAAATGAGAAAATTTGGTTCCTTGATACCATCCTGAAAGACTGAAGGCAACCATTCAAGGTGATGCATCATCCTATCATGTACATAAATATGAAACCACATACATTAACTGAAAGGAACTATTATTCCTTCAAGAAAAGCATACAGTGGAAAACCCAGGTGCTTACCTTTCACAGATAGCGAATCAACACCACTGATAGTCCCAGAAGACACTGAGCCATTTTCGGTGTATGTATTCGTCCGGTTCAATTCCTTACCTCTGTCACCAGCTTCCCCGACTCTTCCTCTGACAATGCCCATCTGTTTCATCATGTCTTGCTGATTTTCCTTTTCTTTGGATACAAGCAGCGACTTTATTATAGAGTGGACTTGTTTCCGATTTCTCACATGATTGATTATCCCAGGGTTCAAAGAACTCAATAATCCCGTAGGAGCAGCAAGCTTCGTGAACCTATCCACTTGATCCTTCTTAGCTTGTTCCAACCTTTTCTTGTTAGCATCATTTTTAGGTTTCCTTCCCCGCTGCTTAGGTGCTGGTATGCCTCCATAATAAGAAGGCGATACAAAACCATTTTCCTTCATCTCCTTCCATTTTTTCATAGGATCTTTCTCCTCCGCACTGCCAGTGGTGCTCCCGCACTCCAAGACATCCCTTTGTTTCAACTGCCGCTGAAATGTGTATGGATGGAACGGATCATTTATTGCTGAGCTGCAAACATCTTCTGCATTTAGATCAAAACGAGCCATCATTGTTCTGCCTTTATCCCCATAGCCACCACCGTTTGCTTTAGAGGATTCTTTCTCCCCAATGATGCTACACAATATATGGTCATTTGAAGCTGAATTTTCCTCTGGAGAAGCCTCACCGTTGAGATCAATGAGATTATGGCTGCAGTCCATAAACTTTTTGCGTGATCTATCTCTGTCAGTTAGATCTGATTCCATGGCTCCACTCGCATTTACATCACTGACCAACTGCACTTTACCATCCACCAGTTCTGACGAATCTGGATAATGGGTATCCATTCCTGAGGCACAAACATTATCCTCATCAACAACCCAGACAAAAAAAAAAACAAAACCCAAAGAAAGCAAGATGTAACCAAAATCAAATGCAACGAATTAAATTTCATCCAAAAGACACAGATTCCCTATTAAACAATTCCCACCAAAAGTACCTTCTACTTGCATCACAGATTCAAGATCTCGCATCTTCTGCCCCTCGCACGCACCCCCTGAATCTTCCTCCCCCAAACCACCACCACGCTTCCTCTCACCATCGACCTACGCATCCAAAACCAGAACAACAAAACCTCAGTTCTCCAATCTAAGAAACCATACTCAAACAACAACGCTTCCAATCAAATCAGATCCAGACCTCAACGACGGCAATCGAGCCCGATTCAACTTCCATGGACACTGGCAACGCTGAATTTCGACGCTGGCGAAGAGCGATTGAGATCTGGATTTGTGTAGGGTTTTGTGCGGCGGCGATGTCTTGGTTTGCTTTTTCCGTTTTGTTCTGGTCTTTTTGTGATTGGTGTGTGCTTTGAATGTGTTTTTCCCGCAAAAAGAAAAGATCAGAGAGATATTGAATCTATTTTTTAAATTGGAATTGGGTGTGTGGTGGTCACACCATAACGACGCCATTTATTAGGGCTTTTTTTTTAATAAAATATTACAGCTTTTTTTTGAAAAAATATTACACATAGCATATATTTATACAGTATTTAGGAATATAGGTGTGATTGAAACCTAATTCGAAATATACTATACTTTTTATACTCCTTCAGTCTCATAATACAGATAATCAGTTGATTTGACATGCAAATTTATACATGTGTTGATTTTTTATAAAATTTTATTAAAAAAAAATATTTTTTAGTGATAATGAGGTTTACTGTAATGGTTGTGAGAGCAGATAATAGTGTATAATGTAGCAGATGGTTATTGTTTTGATATTCATTTTTTTTCATGTTAAAAAATTATTAAATATAATATGTTATATATATTTTGGGACAATCCAAATAGACAAATATTTTTTATATTAAACTATCCTTTATAATCAGCTGACCTGCTTTTATCCACTTGGCTAAACAAACACTTGCATAGCGTGTTATTTATTTTGAGAGATAATGGAGTCTTTAAAAAGGGATGGTGAAATAAGGAATGAATATGTGTCAAGAGAGGAGAAGCTTATAGAGACTCATGAACAACGGGAGCCATAGAACGCAAGAGGTTCAGTGGATGAGGAGAATAACTGGGAACAAGAGATCAAATTAAGATATGAGAAGTATGAAGCAATTTGGGATGCAGTTTATGACGATGTTGAAGGGAGGGTGAGAAGACTGACAAGGCTGACAAAGGTGTTGTTGATGGTGTTGGTGAAAAGTTTGATGATGGTGAGAAGGGTGAGGGTAAGAAGGATGACAAGGCGGAGAAGGATGTTGTTGATGGTGTTGGTGAAAAGTTTGATAATGATGAGAAGAGTCAGGGGTGAGAATGTTGATTGTGTTGGTGAAAAGTTTGTTGATAATGTTGTTTGTGAGATGATCGATGTTGATGAGGGTCAGGAAGGTGAGAAGGTTGATGGTGTTTGAGAAGGTTGATGATGTTGTTGAGAAGGGTGAGAAAGCTGATGAATTTGAGTCACCATTTGATATTGCTACTAGCCTTATTACTGAAGCTTTGAATTCCTTTGCGACGAAGAGGAAGAGGATGAAGATCGTGAGAAAAATGAACAAACCTAGGATGAAGAAATTGAGATTCGACATGATGAAGGAGAGGAAAAGATTATAGCTTCTAAGACACATGATGAGGGAATTGACAAGCATGATGAAGGAGAGGATGTGGATGCAATTCCTACGATCGATGACAAAGACAATCAAACTGCTATCAAATAATAGATCATCGTGGTTGTCGCTTCGAAAAGTGAGGAATCTATCATTGAAGGTGTGAAAATAAGACAGGGAAGAAAGCAACAAACATTCTTTCAAAGGGTGACTCCACAAGATAAAAAAGGAGTCACAAAGGTGTTAAAAGCACTGAAGAAGCTGTGAACTCTGTTTATGATTGAGGAGGTAGATTGGTAGTTTTTGGAACAATACATAAACAAAGTGAAGCTGAGGTAAAATCATTTCATTTTTGCTTCTCTGTTTGTTGTTGGTATCATATATTGACTGTTATCAATTTTTATAATGGAACTCTTCATATCTAATTTTATGTAGTGACTATAGATGGAGCCATCCGGATGAACAAGCTTTTTGTTATTTAAGGATGAAATCCATTTTGGACCGTGTTGAATAGGCAAGTTAGGGATGGAGAGTTGATCAACACTTATCTGGCGATTATATGTGAATGTTAAGATTGTGATTTCTGGCGTTCGGAGGTCATAGTATTGATCCTTTTTTTTTTCTTTCCTAAATCGTAAATGTAAAGGATAAGGCTAGAAATGGCTAATTTTAGAGTAATTTTTCTTTTTTGATAGGTTTATTTTTTATTCTCATGGATGCTCTGAAATTAGTCTTTTTTACTCTGTATTTAGTCATTAGATTCATGGTATTTATTTGAAGTCCTTAAGGTGCCATTGCACGTACACTAATGTCAATAAGAGGACTTATAAGAAGGAGAAGTCGTGTGCTTTCTTGCGTGCCGTCAAGAAGTGGATGAAGCGTATTAACAAGGAACGATTTTTGCCTTGTCAACACCTGTTTTTTCTTATTCATCTAAAGGATAGATGACATTGATATTTGTTGCTATTGTATGAGAAAGATAATAAAAAAAACCTTCAATTTGCGAATGATTTGGTGCATATTTTGTGTATTCTATTTCTTTTGTTTCTTTTTTAGTGACAATGTGGATCTAAATTTAGGTAAATCATCTTGAATCCAGTCTGGTGTTATAATTGACTATATTAGTTTGACATATGGAATTAAGATTCAGCCTTTGATTGTTGAACATAAAAGAGAATATCGCTAACTAGAGGATGGTCAAACCTTTACGGTTTTTGTGGGTATGTGGACTGAGGTTGTTGTGGATGATTCATGGGGTCAAACAAATCATATGGATATTTGGGAAAAGGTTGTCGAGATAAGCATTCTGAGTAGCTCCCATAAGTTCAAGCTCAAGAAGATAAAGCCTCAATATATGGCGATCTTGAAAGCAATTGTGGGAACCTACAAGTCAATATAACAATAGGTGTATACCTCTTTCTTTAATTTGTCTACTAGGTGGCGCAAGCAATAGGAATGATGGAAACCCGAAAACAACATAAGCACGACGTGTAACAACCCACTATGACGATCGAAGAAAAAAGTGTATTAATGCCATACTCCTGCATTAAATGGTGATAAAACTCTCCCTAGTTGATGACAAAATCATTTTCAATTTTCATTGTTCTCGACACTAACAACAACAAAGGCAATCAGAAGAAGATCGTTGTCGCCATCCTTCCCGATAGTGTTTAATAGATAGTCTCTATACTAGCTCTGAATGAATGTGCCATCAAGAAATATACAATGCCTACACAAGTAGACATTCTCTAAAGCATACAAACAATCTGATGAATTGCTTAGTCTCGCTGTTAATCTCGTATTCCGTAATGCTTTTGGGATTTATAAACTTTAAATTATGACAATACGATCTCAACTAATTGAAAGAACATATTGCCTTCCCATGGAAATCTATAATGGCTACTTCCTTCCCACGCCACGCATGATGATAGCGTAACTCCACTCCATAATTGACCTGCACATCTCTCACGATTTCTGATGGATGATAGTTTGATGTATGACATAACTTTTTTTTAACTAAATTCGATACCCACCCAACCTTTGGTTTTGATGATCATGACTGCCAAGAATTTTTTCACAAGTATGCACCAAATTACATTTTCTTATCCCAAACTCGCCATCACATTTCGATTTAGCCGCATAGAGATGCCAACTGCAATTTAGATTAGGGCATTTCAACGATGATCTTTGTTTGCTCATTTTTCTTCAAGTAGAAATCTCAGTTATTAGGAATATCATAATTCTTGATGGTTATACGAAAATCGTCGGCATTATGAAAAATATATCCCACTCCTTGAATGCAAACCCGCCAACCTTCTATAAAGGTGTTGTCTATGCTTCTACTAATAGCAGCACTTGAGCTCTCATCATTTCATGACCTATAAAACATGAGGGAAAAAAACCAAAATGAAAGATGAATTAAAATGACAAGCAAGAAAAAATAACTTCACTATATATTATCAATTTATAAGTTGTCTACTTAATTCGATTTGTACTTCATCTATATGATTATGTACTAAAACATAGGATCCATGTATTGATAATTATTTATAGTGTAACTACATACTGGATCTTGAATACAAAATGTTCAAATCTTTATTCTGAATATGTAGTTTATTAGTATACCTGGCATCTTGAGCCATATTTGAATCGGATATCCTTTGTACAGGACTATTCGATTTCTTCGTCGCATCCATTATGTTAACACCCAATTTAGCACAAGCGTATACTCAACACATGTTTACAACATCATGGTCATCGACGAGAGTAACAAATATATCAATTCTAGGCGCAACATATCGAAGGCTCACTAAGAGTGGATTGATTCATCAATTAATCATAAGCATACACTAGATTCGTGTTTTTACGACCTTTGATCAAAAAACAATCTCCTTCGAACATACATAGAGCTACGAGCTCAATGTCGATTGGTTGTGATGTGTCTTCAACTTTTATCGTGATATGATTGAAAAAACAAGCAATAACTCATCAACCTATCTCATTACATAGCTCAATCCTTGATTTTAATGCAAAACCCAAAAATATAAAATTGAAAAACCAAAACAGAGCATGTCTACAAGGAATCAAAACAATTGAACATGCACAATCCACATCATGCACAAAAATTCGATAATTTGCTTTGGATTCTACAGCATTGAAGAAATTAATGAGATTTAAATTTTTTTGGAAGATTCATTCATAGATTCATGACATTACAAGATGATTTCAATAAATCAAGGATTCATAAGAGTAAAGTTCATTAACGGTGGAAATGAACATTGAATCTGAAATAGTTTGTCATGGTGAAGAAGAAATATAATGATGGACCCCACAATCAATAAATTATGTGTTAAATTCAACCCTCAAGATTTTTTTTTTGAATTTTTAAATCCCAAAATGGATTTAATATTAAAATAAAAGAGTGAAATGCACATAATTTCTTAAATAAAACACTAAATATGTATGAAAATTTTTTGAGGATAAAATCTATATAACAATGAGATGGAGATATTAGTGTAGTCTGTCGTTTAGTGTAATTTTACACGTACTTCATCCAAAATTTCTCTTAGGCATATCGTAGAATTTGGGTCCTATTTGTTCCCTTTTTTTTTTTTTCTCGAATTCATTACTGTAGAGCTGCAGCCATGGCTTCGTTCCGATGTCTCGTCCTCCGATCCATGCTATTAACGGCTGTTCTCCTCCTGATCTGCTCTCCTTCTCCGTCATTCGCTGCTACGCATACGACCATGTAAGCAAAGTTATGTCCCTTAGGTATCGCATCTGCTTTCTCTTTTGTTTCAGTGGCCGATGAAAACATATCCAGTAGGTTTCCCCTTGTTTCAAATATATTGATTCGGTTTTTTTTATTGTTTTCTGGGGCGGGTGGGAAGAGGAGGAGGAGGAGGAGATGTAGGGCGGCGACGACGATTGCTGCTGAGTTTCACGGAGAAGCGAGGCGGCGGCAATTTGACATTCGAGTGCTCTCCTTCTGGTCCTTGTGTTCCTTGTCAGTATTCCGAGAAGGTGATTTTCTCGGTTTCTTGCCCCGTGCTAATTGCTCCTGTTTTGTATCAAATTTAGAATGCCTTAAAGCATTGAGGTGCAGTAAATCATGTTTGTTGATGATTTTAGGGCTTTTAAATGAATTCCTGATATCCTTCAATAAGTATATAGCCTCATGGAAAATTAGGGGGCTTAAATATGCCCGGCCCTTTACCAAAGAGAAATAAAGCGTTCTATCGATCAGTACAAATAAATTGCTAGTAGCTAATCTTGGAAACGAAGGCCAGGCAGATAAGTAGATAAGTATAGTAAAGTGGGATAGAATTGCAGAACTGGATGGATGTGTAGGAATAATTTCTAGTATTATGCACTTAATGGTCAGTCGTATATGAGTGATGTGAGATCCTACTGTAGTTCAGATTAAATAGATTATCTGGGAGGTACAGATTAGGTGTTACATACCTGAGTCAAAGGAGGGCAATATATGAGTCTTGTGTCCTTTCTTTATAAGGCTCAATACAGTTGCTCAAAGACGGAACCTATGGAAAAACAATCTAGGAGATTTTGCGAGTAAACTGCAGGGAGTGCCATGGATGTTAATGGGAGATTTCAATTCCGTTTTGTCCGTGCGGGATAAAGAGGGTGATGAGGGCATATTCAAGTTAAACCTTGTCCAGAATCCAGATTTTAATGTTTTTGTAAAGTAGCTGTAATTTATCTGATATATACATGCGAAAACAGTGCTATTTCACTTGGTAAAATAAGCATGATAAGGAAACTTAGATGCAGTACCAATGCAATATCACTATGCTAATGCATAGTTCATGAGTCTTGGAATATCAGATCATGCTGTAGCTCTTGTAAGATTTCATAAGATGAAACAAGCTGGCCTTGTTCCTTTCCGTTTTGCAAATGTCTGGACAATGTACCCACTACCAGGTTTTGAGGAAATGGGAAGAGAGGCATGGAGAGCTGAATATCTGGCGTGTGCAGTATATAGAGTATGCAGAAAATTGTGTTGTATGAGAGTGAAGCTTAAGAATATGAAAAGAGGGCCGTTTAATATGATTAAACAACAGTTGGATTGGATGAATCCTTTTGAAATGAAGTGAAAATATCATTTTAATGGAATGAGTCATTCCATTCCATCGTGTTGGTCGGGAGCATTGGAATGGAATGCTCTTTTTTGGATGATAGTATAGTTAACAATAAAATAAAAATATAAAAAAATTATGCTCTAAATACCCTCAAATGAAAAATTTATGTTTTTTTTGTAATCTATATTAATTTCTTTCATCATCCCGTATCGGCCCTATACATGATACATATCGACCTTGTCAACCAATACACCCGCGAAACGCCTAAATTGCTTGTATTGGGGGTGTTTCGGAATTGGTTTTGCAGAAAACAATACGTAATGGGCCGTGTCGGTCGATACGTAACGATATGGCAAACCATGCACCAAAAGGTACGAACAAAAATAATAAATGTTATGTTGATCAAGCTTAAAAGCTAGCATGTTGCTTTTAAGATAACGTGATTAATATGCATATCATACGTCTATACTACATAAAAAGCTCATGTTCAACGAGGTTGGAAACAAAGAAATCTAGAAACGTCTAGGATTTATTATTAATTAGTGCGTCACTATATTTAGACCTTCTAACTCTCATTCTGTAGATAGCCTAAGAGTGTGTATCGATTGTTTTTTAGTTTATTAGTTTATGACCTCATAAGGCACCATTGACCATATGCGATTTGTTTGTCTGGACTCTCTTGATATACTTTGACAATGTATAATATTCATGTCAAAGCCTAGATGTTTGCATCTGTTTATCATTTCAGTTCGTGACTTTTTTGTTTCGTCAAGTTATGTGGGTTGTATGTCTGACAACTTTCATATATATCCTGAAATTATGTTTTTTTTTTTGTCCTAATCGAAGCTTCTCACATATAAACGTCAATGTTTTTTGTTGTATCATCTCTCTTTGTCGAGGCATACTTTAGTTAAACTTTCAGTCAACAGATCTTTCATTTAATTACTCAACTGAGATTGTGATAGAAAAATATAAATGTGATAGACCAATATAGGTATTCTTGGGATATTGATTTTTAAATCAATATGAAACCAAAATCAATATGAAACCATGAAAATTGCATTTGGACAATCAAATGCATATTTGTTGAGGTGGACTCAAGTCCTTGTGTAATGGCTTGGACTTCTCTGCTCATTTCCACACAGAAGTGCTTTTATTTTACTATGCAGGTTGTATGCATTTAATAAACATGGAGCAGTATGGAATGAAATTTACGTCTGATTCCATGAATTGCTTATAAATTGGCGGAGGGAGCATGAGCGAAGCAGAGGAAGCAGAGGCATAGAGAGCCAATCAAAAGTCATAAAAAAGCCTCGTGTTATTATTAGAGAATTTAGGATGAAATACGGATTTGTATTTGGGTATCTTCTCACTAAAAGGTCATCTTATTATAATAATATTTAAGAGTTGTTTTAAATATTATAGTATTATTTTTGGGATTGATGTGAGCAGCAAGTGTCACAAAATTAGTGAGGGAATGAATAAATTGTGCATGTAATAATATTCACCAGATAGTGAAGATATTTGTTGGTTGTCTATGGATGTAAATAAGGATGTTAATCGGTTCGATTTTTTGTCGGTTTCGATTTTGAAGGTCAAACCATAACCAAACTGACTAATAATTGATTACAACTTTCAAAACCGTAATCGCTTAATAATTGGTAATAGTTAATCAGTTTCTTAAACGGTTACGGTCAAACGGTTATTCGATTTTTTAACCGATAATGGTTAATTGATTTGATAAAAGCTTGAGACAATTCAATTCAAACGGTTGATGAATGATAGCTACTTGGTTTATAATTGGTTAATCACACATTATAAACGAAAAGAAAGTTTTCAAAATTGACTTAGTATGTTCAATACTTGTAGTCAGTTATATTCGGTTAAGGAAGATTTAATGAACATATGTTGTTATCCGGTTAAATGGAATGATTAGACGGTTAATCGATTATACGGTTATCCTAATAGATTAAGTGGTTTGATCATTAGTTAATCAACGGTTATATTGTTAAAAACCGTAACGGAACAAGTCAATTAATCAGTTTCTTTTTCAAAATCAAAATCGAACTGTTTATACGGTTCGGTTTCAATTCGATAAACGACTTTGTAATTGTTTTAACATCCTTAGACGTAACCTCATAAGCGGGTTGTACCACATAAATCTCTGGGGATCGGGCCCGTCTATTCCTAACTAAGTGGAATCAGAGTTTTTGAGTTTAGTATCATGGTAAGTAACTATTTAAAAAGTGAAATAGAGAAAGTGACGGGTGGCAGGTTCAAGGTGTAATGGTTCGATGACAAAAACAATTTTGAGTTATGGAAAATGAAGGTTTATGACTTGTTGGTGCAATTTGGTCAGTGCAAGGCCTTACTTGGGAAAAAAATACTAAAGAGGCTAGAGAAGATGTGGGAGGATGATTGGATGGAGATGGACATGAAAACTGTTTCCACTATCTGCTTGTATCTCTCTCACAGGATCATTTTCAATATAAAGAGTGAGAAGACGACGGTCAAGCTATGGACTTGGTTAGAGCGCTTGTATCAACCTAAGTCCCTTGTGAATTGGATTCTTCTTAAACGGAGGCTTTATTATTTGAAAATGAAAGACGATGTCAAGATCTCGGATCATTTGAACGAGATCAATAATGTGATAAGTCAAATGGAGAGTGTATTGATGTGCGCTTAGAAGACGAGGATAAGGTGGTGACTGCTTTACCTGACTGGTATGACAGCTTGATCATGACATTGAGTTGCTTCAAGGAGGATAAGCTAAAGTTAGATAATGTGACGGTCGCATTAATGAGCATTGAATTTCGGAGGAAGGCTTCCTTCGAGTGTTCAGCTCATGACGAGGCTCTCTCTCTTGAAGGGCGACCAAGGAAAAATTCGTCATCGAGGGACCGAGGACAAGGCAAGGCGATGAACGTGAATGTTGGTGTTGTACTATGAAGGGGCATATCAATAGAAATTGTCAAGATATTAAAGTCAATCGTCCTGGTTCCACAAGCAACAAGCACGAAGGCGAGGAGTCCAATGTTGGATATGTTAGTGACGATGAGGTATATGTAGTCAGTGAGGGTTATAAATCCCAAGAACGTTGGACCTTTGATAGTTACGCAACAGATCACATGTGCTCGCAACGATTGTGGTTCTCATCCTACGATCGATGTGACAAGAAGGTTGTGATGGGGAATAGCTTGACCTCTGACGTCGAGGGAGTTAGCACTCTTCGCATAAAGATGCATGATAGGAGAATTAGAACACTAGAGAATGTTAAAACACGTTCTAGAGCCATGGAGGAATCTTGTCTCATTGTCGAGGTTGGACTCGAAGGGATTCCGATTCAGCGATCAAGATGGATTAATGAAGGTTACTAAAGGTGCACTCGTGTTTATGAAAGGGTCATGCGATGGCAAATTATTTAAGTTACAAGGTTCCACGGTGATCGTCAATATGGCGACGAGAGCATGGGTAAGAAAACAATTACCCAGCCAAGGGTGTGATTCAAGTGGAGGCACAAGGAAGGTTTACTCTAAAGATAGCGACGTAGTTGTTGTGATGGAGATGAATGGTGGCTGTCCAACTCCTCCAAGTCTCAGGCGAAGGTGATTCTTCGGATGGAGATAATCGACATGGATTGCTTACAAACTCAAGGTGGAGATTGTTGGGATATTGATTTTTAAATCAATATGAAACCATGAAGATTGCATTTGGACAATCAAATGCGTATTTATTGAGGTGGGCTCTAAACCATGTGTGATCGCTTGGACTTCTCTGCTCATTTCCACACTTGGACGGAAGTGCTCTTATTTTAATATGCAGGTTGTATGCATTTAACAAACGTGAAGTAGCTTTTATGGAATGAAACTCGTCTGTTCTCATTCCATGAATTTTTATAAATTGGTGGATGGAGTAGGAGCAAAACAGAGGAGGCAGAGGCATAGAGAGCCAAGCAAAAGCGATTTGAAAAGCCTCGTGTTATTATTAGAGAATTTAGAGTTAAACACGGGTTTGTATTTGGGGGATCACCCCACCCCACATGGTAAACGATTTAACCTAACTCCTTCAATGTGGGGAAAGGTAAGGGGATCAAAACCTGCTGAGTGCCGAGCTACTTTGTGGTGCTGAGCCCGTCAGCGAAAGCTGACTTGAAGGGTTTTTCGGGTTTGCGAGCGAAGGATTTCCTTTAAAAAAACACGGGTTTGTATTTGGGTATTTCTCACTAAAAGGTCATCCAATTACAATAATATTAAGGGATTATTCTAAATATTATAATATTATTTTTGTGATAGGTGTAAGTTGCGAGTGCCACAGAATTAGTGAGGAAATGTATAAATTTTCTTTTAATAATATTCACATAATAGTGGAAATATTTTTTGGTTGTCCGTGGACATAACCCCATGAACGGGGTGAATCACGTAAATCTTTGTGTTGTGGTGTCAATTTATTTTCTACCATTTGTGCCAGTTATTTTTCCAACGTTACTTACACCAAGTCCTAGGGATTGGGGCCACCTATTCCCAACAAGTATGGCCATTCGACCTTTGAAATTGCATAGATATGTCGCATGCTAGGCTAGGTTACGTTTTTACATGCTGTGGTTACTCTAAGAAACATTGAAGTACATGCAGACCAAGATAAGTGTGGTTATCTACTTACTGTGGAAATTGCATAGATATGCTGCATACCAGGCTGGATTACGATTTTCTCTTGAGGAAACTAATTTTGTTACAATTTTGCAGAAAGACGACAACTTCCGGTGCAGCGAAACAGGATATCGTATTCCTCTTAAATGCATGAAAGTTACAGAGAAAACAAAAACTTCAGACCCGAAAAACCGCTCCATCCTCGAGGGATCTTCTGATCAGGCGAATATGCAGGATGCGGAAACTATTGTTATGGTGAAGAAACAGAGGTCTTTGCTCGAAAATGGATCCAAGGATGAGGCTGATGAGTATATTTCCTATAGGAGTTGTATACCAGCTGTGGATGAAGAGAGGCTATCAGTTCTCAGTTTTGAGGTATGTTCTTGTTATAATATTGCCTGCTAAGTGCAGTTATGAAACGGCCTAGATTTTCCGAGGCTGCGAGCCATTTGTGAGATGGCACGCCCCATTACCAGTGTCATAGACTATTGGCTGCTGGAAACACAATGTCGTTAGATGCCTTATTTCTCTCCGAAGGGTCTCACATGCCCCGATGCTCTCATCATTCCCATGTGACGTCTTATCATTTTCCCTTTTTGACGCTGTTTCTCTCTTTTTTTTTTGTTCAATTTCACTTACGTTGTGTTGAATCTTATACTTCCAAGTACTTGGCAAGGCCATGAAAATTGGTTACCGTTGCCATCACCATGGTTGGGGAGTATGTTGCTTGTTTTCATTTTCTGGACTTCATTTGATTTCTCTAGTCTGATCTCTGGAAAAATTTGGGCAAGTCGTGGTTTGCATTAGTTCCACAAGTCTGAGCTTTGAGCTCGTCAGTGCGAAATTCCAATATCTTAAACTTCCTAAGTAACACTAGGTATCACAGATCTTACCCGTCCTTTGCTTGTTTCTAAGCTTTGTATCTGGGTATGACACTTATGAGTTTACTTGGCATTACGTTGATAAGAGTACTCCATGATTTTTATTTCCATGAGTTGGAAATTTGATTATCGTTGGAGTGCAAGTGCCTGCCCAACATTGGATGAAATTGAAATATGGTGTTCATAGCTCTTATAGCGATGTAGACTATAATTGTGATTTGTGAAGATACTGGACTCCTTTCTCTCAAGTAATCATGAAACTTAAGAATCTGTTTGGTACCGTTTTTGTATTTGTTTTCATTACCTGATGAAATAAAATTATTTATAATTGATTATTGTTTCTCATATGAATGAAATGGAAACACAAAATAGAAAAATAGACAAGTGAAAAAAATACTCCCCTTTAGTAGAAAAATAGAAAAATAGAAAAATGATTACTGATTTCTGTTTCTATCAAGTGTTTTTGGTTTTGGTTTTTGTTAATGGTTTTAGTTTTTAAAGTTTTAAACAAAATTATCAAACCACCCCTTTTATTTTCTGGGAAAGATGTGAAAAAAAACATTGATTCTTTCTCTAGTAAAGCAGAATGATGTACGTACATCTGAGTATGTACATGTATACAAATGTGTTGTAACGCATTGAATATTCCCATTTCTAAGAGTATGTCAACATATTATATCGTATCGTGTCTTATGTCACATGCACGTGTCACTTGACTAGTATATGTCTTATGTGTCTGGTGTAACTTGTTACTTGTATGTGTCCGTCCGTGTCCATGCTACATAGTTTTCAGTGTTTAGAAGTCAAACTGTGTCAAATGATCAATACAGGTTTTCATTCTGGGACTTCTGCTGATTAGTGGCTCGATAGTATTTTTGAGGCAAAAGAAGACAGCCAGCCCGTTGCCAGGAGATGGTGTGAGACTGCAGAGTAATTCTAGGTATTGAAATTTACTGTCTATTATGTCTTATGTGGAGTAACTTTCAATTCGGTATACCATATATGTAAAAGTTAAATGAAAGTTATCCACAGATCTAAACTCCTTTCTTTTTTCCCTGTTTCTCGAATCCTTTTATTATATGTTTCTTGTAGCCTGTAAATTGTGATGGCCAAAGAGGGAAATGTCTTTGTTGTATCAACATAGTATTAGTATTTTAAATCTTTGACCACCACAGCAGGACAAGAGCCGTTTTTTTTCCTGGTGCTCTGATCAAATGGTGAAACTATTTGAGGACAAAGAGTTGTAGATTTTCTCATCAAACTTATTTTCACTCAACCTTTCTGATTTCACGCTGAATTTAAATTTTGAGATTTATCGATTGAGGTTTGTGCAACTAATCATTTGCCCCTTGCTAAAATATTATTCTCTCCATCTCGAATTATATGTCTCATTTTAAAAATCATATTTGTCGAGATGAAGTTTGATTCGCGTGATGGGAAGATCAAACGTTATTTTTTGAAAAATTATCGTTAAATATTAATAATAATTAAGTTATTTACTTGAATCTGATGTCAGTTGTGTAATTTTTTTGTGTTATTAAGATGACAAACAAAATTTTTCAAAATATGTTTTGAGTAGTATAATGATTGAAAATGTTATATTTAATATGGGATCAAAGGAGTACTTTATCAATATAATAAATCAAGATATAATGTATAAACTCAAAGATAGGGTAAATGATATGTCTAGGATACCATCCAATAACTCATCATAGATACAACATTGAGTAATTATATACTTATCCCGTTTCATGAAAATTATACTTAATAGTTTCATTTTTGATATTATTTCATATGTATTTTAAATAACTTCGTTTTATTATTAGATGATACAAAAATGATTTTTTGCTCATGTTATACTACATAATAAGAACTATCATTAATATTTCACAAAAATTTTATAAAAAACCATCATTTGAATGTCCCGCGAGGTGGACCAAAGTTTACCTCGACATATGTATATAGTCAATTCATTATAATTTTTTATCGAAGTGTATGTTTTTCTTATAGAAAATTCCTCTACGATATAATTTTTTCAAAAATATTCGCAAAAGATACAACTCGAAAAAAAATCCTCAAAACATACATTATCTCTCGCCCACACCACCCTCGCCCCTCAACTACCATCACCATCGTCGATGTCGCTCGTCGTCGTCATCCTTTCCATCGTCCCTTCCGTCGCTACCATCGCCACCATCATTATCACCTTCCCCAAACTCGAGCACAACATATATGAACTCCAACCCCAAATTTCTCACTTCAGATCTCTCCCCTCACAACTCTATCTCACCATTTTCATTCTTCAACAACAAAGGAGTTTAATAAATGGGGATCGTGACATTATACAACCCAAAAAATGGTCCAAATCTACATAAACTTATGAATCAGATACGTATATTTTTTTTCTTATCAATTTTGTTTCCCAACCCCAAAACCTGCAATCCAAACTTCAATATCCATCAAATACAACTTGAATCACTAGATGCACTACAAAACCAGCCATCAACACCACAAATCCAGTGACATACACCACAAATTTTTGTACTGACATATTATTTCAATTTTTGAATTGACGCATTGTTTTTTATTTATGAACTGACATCTTATTTCAAAACAGTGCATTAGTTCTATGAAACAGAGCGCCAGTATAAAAAAATAGTGCCCACTTTAATTTTTTGTTTTTTAAAACAAAAATTGATGTTTTTTTCAATTTTATGGATATCATGTTATAAATTTTTGTTTACGTATTTGTTAACACATGCATACTTTTTGAATAAAATAGTGTGTCTATGTTTACAACCAATGCGCTTGAGTTGAAAATATATGAATCTATTATCTTATTGCCAAACTTATAGCTGTAGAGCATGCCTCATGACAATTGTTGTGTTGGAGATTCCAAAAATCATAAACAATGATTTTTTTTAATTTTGTCCACTCAAATCAAGAATAATTGTTTGCGATTTGTTGAGTTCAGTTGAATTCGATGAGTAGATCTGATTTGGATTTAAATTTGGGTTGGATTCGATTCTATTTGGAATTCAATTTTGATGCAGTGTGACGTTTGTTCCTGGTCATGGGTTTGGGTAATTGAAATATGTGCAGGATATATGAATTATTTTCATGGATTATATTGGTTGGGAATTTTTTCTATTTTTTTTTTAGTTTTTGAAAAAATTTCCTTGTTCTTTTAAAGTTGATAAAAATTTTCATCTTTTATAAGACTATTCCACTTTGAAATATATTACTTTATGCTAATTCGACTATCTATCTTCGCTGGAGAAGGCACTTGATAGTCTGTCTTGAACAAGTACCCTGATAAAGTATCTACATTGCATAGAGCACGCACTTACAACAATTTTTTTTTAATCCCGTTCCTTATTCGCAAATATAGAAAATTTGTATAAAAATGACTTACTGAACAGATTCTTCATTGCAGCATCCTTACCTCTATATCATTTTCTCTATCTTTCACTTTCTTCTCCGTTTCTAGGGAATCAAAATATCATTTTTATACTTTTTTACTATTATAATATATTTTTAAAAATGCTAATGAAATCTTTATAAATTTTTAAAATAAATTAAATCATAATTTATATAAAAAATATTTATTAAAATAAATATAAATATTTATATATAGCAAAAAGTAAACGTCGAATTAATACTAGAATTTAGAATATGAAAATAAATATAAGAATGATTAAATAAAATATTAAAAATCAGTTTTGGGAATCAATATAGGAATTTTGTTGGATGATTATATCAAAAATTGGATTTCTACACAGAGACAATGACACATAACACTGTATTATAGGGATAAAGATATATATTTTTTTGGTATAAAAGTTTTTTTTACCTTGATACCAAGTTTGATTAGTCATATATTGAATGTCTTCACATTTATGGTTACAAATTACATATATTCAATCTATATTGTCACTTTGTTTTCTCTAAAATCTACTTTGTTTCTATAACGAAATATTATTGATGTAACCCTAAAAAATAATATATGAATAAAATCTTCACATTAAATCTAATAATCTAACTATTGAGTCAAACCCATGATATATAGAAATTGACTCAAATCCCAGTGAGTGTCTCGAGTGCGTATCTAAGATAAAATCCAACTCTACACCATATGGACCTAGGACTAATCGTTCCCCGAATAATCATCCCTCGTCTCCAATTCTTTGATCACCCTCCGTGGCAGTTCTAATTATGAACATCGAATCCGGTTAACAAATAAGGCATACGTGGGCTTGGAACGAAGTATCCATGTTTAGTCCATCGACCTCATCTTGTCCCAGTCAGGACGACCAAAACATCATCCAATGATCCCAGATTATTCTAACATATTAGCCCTTGAATAAATGGACAAATCGATCTCAACCTTGCTCGCTGCTCATCAATGCCAAAGGGAGGTTGCTTGGTGAGAAAGGAAACCTATTACCTGTCTCTCTATATATGCCAAGCGAATAATAATACCAAAAAGATTCAAACGATTTATGAATAAAGTAATATATTAATTATTAAATGTTTCCAATGTTAAAAAAAGAAAGAAAGAATACATATCAAAAGAGTATGAGTAAGACCTATGATACAGTATGTTCCGAATATGTCGCGCAAACGAAGTCCTAACAACTGACTTATTAAGTAAGTCAACGATCATATCGTTAGTAGCTAAATATTTTCATGTAAACTCCTTCTTTTGTTGCAGTAAATCTCTGATGAAGTGATATCTTATCTCGATATGTTTCAGCTTACCGTGGTACCTTTGATTCTTAACATATTGAAAGGCTGACATGCTGTCACTATACAATATAACCATATGTTTGGAGCTCTTTGTGCTCAACAAACTCCTAAAAAACCTTCTCGGCCATACACCTCCTTACAGGGCTGTATTGGAAGCAATGTACTCGGCCTCCATAGTGAATAAAGCAACGCAAATCTGCTTCTTGTTGCTCCAAGATACAGCTCCACCTTTCAATGTAAACACATAAACTAACGTTGATTTGCGCTCATTGGGGTCGATGGCTCAATTATTGTCATCGTATCTTCGTAGGCGAAAATCTCCTCCTTGAGAGTATAGCATATAATTGGCAGTGCCCCGCAAATCTCTCAAAAGTACGTTTCACAGCCTTCCAATGCTCGTGACACGTCCGTCGCAAGACAATCAAATTAAAATAATAATACTTTTATTCGCACTGTAGTTGTATTCTAATTAACTGTAGTAGTGATAGTAAGGATTGAACCCACAGGGACTATTGTTGCAATGTTTAGACTTGTAAATGTAATGATCACGGCGAAACCCTACCAATTTAATGGAATATAGTAAGGTTGGGGGGGGGGGGTTGTTTGTCTTACTAATTAAACCAAGTAAATAACTTAAATTAAATAAACGTAATGTAAACTTGTGAAGGATATGAACTTAGGTGTTCTTTGTATGGTAAAAATATAGGGAGGTTGATTAATTACATTCTAACTTTTAAGGAACCATAATTGGTGATTATCATATGGTTTTATTATTTTAGAAAGGTTTGGTTGTAATACTTTTGAGCATAAAATACTACATTCGCTTGAATATTAATTACCAATGAGCTTGTATAATTAAACTAACCTATTTATTTCTAATATACCGATGAGCTCGTATATGCTTAAAGATAAATAAATTGATTCAAAGCAAGAGAATTCACCAGACATGAACATTAATAGCAATAAGTTTAAATTATCATATTCATATGCAATCAATCATAACATCATGACAATGAGCTTAAATCGTAAGAGTTATTTGCTACCAACTTAATCACTTAGCGCGATTAATAGCTAGATTATAATATCAATAGGTGGACAAACTAATTGATTTCATAGCATATTATCGATTAAAATAAGATTTCATGCATCAATCAACATATATGAATCTGATATGGGTGATCTATTTCATCTCATGATCCAATATAGCTAGAATTTCATTAACCTTTCCCTACAAAGTAACTACTCATTTATGATCATGAACATCATCACACACACCACGCAATCGTGTATCATCATCTCCGAAATAAAAGTTTAACAGGGATAAGAAAACAATACAACGCTGCATAGAAGAGATCCGATGTCAAAACAATCGAGGATTTCTAATCTAGGGTTTTAGAACAAACAAACGAATGAAACCTTTTGAAAACGATCTCTCTAAACTCTTTTAAATAAAAAAATTACACCGGTATTTATAGAAAACCCAAAAAGCAATATGAAATTTAAATAAAACAAACAAATCTGGCACGCTGAACTATGTAATGGTCGTTACAGGCCCCCTGCACGCTGAACTGTGTAATGGTCGTTGCAAGCACCCTGTCACGGCCGTTACACTGCCTGATTTCCAAAAAAAAAAACACGAAGCAGGATCGTAACGATCGTGACACTTAAGTGTGATGATCGTCACACAGCTTTGAGCTCCAAAGATAACCTCCAAACGCTGTAATGGTCGTTACAATGGAAAGGCTTGGTCGTTACAACTCAATTAAACACATCCATTTAGCAATAAAACATCACCAAATGGTCACAAACGTATCCATAAATGATTAACGCATTAAATTTGTCATCTTGGATCAACAAAAATAGCTTTAAATCACGTCCAAGATCACGCTCAACGCTTCATCTTCACATCATCATTTGTAATGACCATCCATAATCAACTCAGCAACTCATTCACATCTTCATACAATCAAATATACTATGAAAACAAAGAAATAGCAGTATTCAAGTTCAAAGACACAAACTAAACTAAAAACACAATATAAAGGACTCAAACACAATAAAACACTAAGTTTACGTCAACAAATTATGTGTCTTTACACACACATCAGCTCGAGACCGGGATCATTTTGAAAATGAATCATCAAACTTACCACGAAGCATATATCGGATCTAATACACACCATAGCATACATCAAACTCCGGACTGCACTCGATTCGGAGATCATAGGATAAAATGAGCTTCACCCATGTCTTTCATCTCAAATAGAGAGGACAACCACTTCTAAGTGGTCACAATACTATCCTTATCATTTTTGGAGATCAATATGTCATCGACATAGAGGTAGAGTATGAGAAAACTTCCCTTGGAATGCTTCACATACACACAATGATCCTCTTCCCTGACCATGAACTTTGCCTCAAGCATAGCTCGATGGAATCGAACTGCTTGAGTCCATAAATGGAACGTCGTAAGCGGTAGAACTTGTTGTGTTCGCTCCCACTTGTCTCGAAACCCGAAGGCTGAGCCATATAGAACTTCTCCTCAAGTTCCCCATTAAGAAACACGGTCTTCTCATCTATTTTGTACAATTACAGATCTAGATGCGCTACTATCGCAAGAATAAGATGTACAAAGTTTATACGCACTACAAGAGAATACGTCTTATCATAATCAACACCTTCTTATGGCATGAAATCCTTTGTCACAAGATGTGTCTTATACTTATCGATCGTCCCATCAGGCATGTGCTTAATCATGAAAACCCATTTGTTTCCAATCACAGAGCACCCAATCGGAAGATCAACAAACTCCTATGATTCCTTTTCATAAAATCTAACTCATCCTCTATAGTAACTTTCTACTTATGTGCATTAGGCGATGTGAGAGCCTCACGAACATTTCGTAGCTTATCACAATCTACTAACTCAGCAATAAAAGTCTCATCGTCAAACCTCTTAGGTGGAATAGCCTTTCGCTTAGTTTTTCATGAAGAAAAATTATAAGGCTCAATTTCCATTTTTTGTAGGAGTTTTTAAGCTCTCACTGGGAATAGGTTCCACAGTGCTCCCACAAGGAGCAACATCGATAAGAGTGCTCCCACTCGGAGCAGTATCTTCACTACGATCATTGACGACATTAGGAGCTAATTCCCTACCTTCATCGATCAATCCAGTAGTGACATCTTCAATATCTAACTCATAAACTTAAACATCCTTCTTCATTCGCCTTTGCTGGAAAATTCATCCTTGATGAATGTCACATCTCGTATTTCAATCTCAATCAATGTGCCATCTGATTGTTCGGAAATATCACATATCCCTTCGAGTAGTTAGGGTATCTTATAATTATCCCTTTGCGATCTCTTGGGTTCACCTTTGAAACTTGAGTTGAAGGAATGCGCAGAAATCCTGGAGACCCCCATAGTTGCATATGTCCTAGACTAGGCCTACGCCCAGTCTACCGTTCATAAGGTGTATCAGGCACTGACTTGCTTAGCAAATGGTTTAGTATATAGACATCAGTCAACAATGCATCACCCTAAAAGGATAATGAGGAGTTGCTAATTATCGAAGGATCCCTTTTTCTCACAGAGCACTCTAAATTACTCAGACAGGTATTCGCATCCGCGATCATTCCTAAGAACATTCATAGTTCTACTGAGTTGATTTTTAACGTCCTTTAGGTAACGTTGAAAACATCTCAAGGCCTCAGACTTGTGAGCAATCAAATAGACATGACCATATCGTGAAACTCGTCTATAAATATGATGACATAATATGATTTGTTACGAACACGAGTATTGAAAGGACCGCATATGTCTGAGTGAATAAGCTCTAGAGGGTTATCGACTCGTAATCCTTTCTCTAATGGTTTGCGCACTACTTTTTCAATCAAGCAAGACTCGCATATTGGAAGATCGACTGTGGTGAGCGGCCCCATTAGACCGCATCTATTCAACCTAGTCATCCTTTCATGTCCAATATAATCTAGTCTAGCATGTCAATTCACAGAAGATTCGGAACTGAAAACCGTGCAAGTAAAGTCACCATCATCAAGAACATAAAAACCATCCATTAAATAAACTTTACTAAAGACATGTCCATCCAAAATAATATCCATTGAGTTTGAATCTATTACAAAAGGAACACCAATAGAAACTAATGGTTGAGTTAAAACGAGATTTCTCCTAAGACCCGATGCATGCAAGCCATTCTCTAAAAGTAATGTTCGTACAGAACTAAGCTTCAATTGATAGGACCAATGCCCATAACACTCTCTACTACGCTATTACCTACAAATAAAGAATGACTACTCTTCAGTATCTTCTGATATCTTATGAACCCTCAACGATCTTGTGCTACGTGTTGTGTTGCTACTGGATCCAAAACCCAGGATGAAATAGAATCCACGCACAATACATATGTAATCATATTAACACAAGAGTGGGAATAAGAGGATACCTTCTTCGCCTCAGTGTAATCACTAACGAAATGCCCCTCTTTGTCACAGTTGAAGCATCTTCATTGTTTGGCTTTTCCTTCCGAACTCCACTCCTCTAGTTCCACGACGTGTACGCTTTCTATTTTCACCCACCTTAGGTTGAGATGGTGATTGCTTTTTAGGTCCTTTGTTTCCACCTTATGGTTTGTTGCGGCTGCAAGACTCATTTATCTTGCACTGACTCTTTCCTCAAGTGTATAAATCTTCTAAGTGCGAGCCTCCAAGGCCATGATGATCTGCCTTAAGCTCTAAATGAGAACTGATATCTTTGAGAGTTTTTATGCTCTTATTATA
Organism: Drosera capensis; assembly: GCA_001925005.1. Classification (NCBI taxonomy): domain Eukaryota; kingdom Viridiplantae; phylum Streptophyta; class Magnoliopsida; order Caryophyllales; family Droseraceae; genus Drosera; species Drosera capensis. The sequence goes on from LIEC01011730.1 coordinate 50,536, forward strand.
CGTCATCTACATTACGAAGTCATCCCATAACTTTGGTAAGAACTTAAGCATTGAAAGCATCTTTTTCTTGTCACTGAGCGGATAACCACTTGGGATCAAATCTCTCTTCATGTTGGACATAGTTCGAATGTGAGATTTCACATCGTCACCATCCTTCATGAAATAACGCTCAAATTGTATAACAAGAGATCGCAACCTTATGGCAGAGGTACCCCCGTAAGTATCTCGGATGGCTACCCACATGTCACATACAAATGGAATAGTGACAAACTCAGTAAGAAGATCATCAACCTTGATCATCCTTTTCATGTACTCTTTGTTAATTTCGGGTTATGCCTTCCTCATGAGCATGCATTTTACTTAAAGTGTGCTTTTTTAGCTCCTGAGTCTCAAAGGCGAGCTGTACACAATGACAACAAACTGAATAACTCTTTCCATTCAATGTGCACCTCTTTAGCACATCTAACGAAAGCGATCTCGATATTTCCATATCACTACAAAAATAAGAAATAGGAGCAAACATGAGATACTTATTTGCTCTTTCAAGCATATATAGGGAGTTACTCTTAGAATATTTTCTAATTGTACTACGCCCTACCTCAAATTGTGCAAGGAAGGATCGCTAAACTCACCCCTATATGACCATAAGAGATGACTTGTAGTTCTCTTAGAAAATTTTCAAGTGCTCTATTCAATTTAAACTATCCACTTGAAGTTAATTTTTATTTAGCCAATATATTTGAATATGGAACAAATAATTTACCGAATTGGCTAAGTGAGTGGGTGGTTACCCACGTCATGCGGGCGTAAGCCACTTTCCTTAGACACCAACAAGTCAAACCGAATTTAGTCAAGTAAGTCGGAGGATTCTATATCTTGCGGACCTAATTAGAAAATCACTTGACTTAGGCACCAAATTGGCCAAATCTTACGTTTCGAGCCTCAAGCGTTTAAGGACGCTCTACTATTCAAGTCGTTCAAAAAATAAACACTTGTTGCAAGAGGATATTTTTTCTGTTTATTTTCAACATGCATATTGTGAAAATTGGATCCCTGATGCGTATAATAAGCATATCGCTTGTAATTTTGTTTTATTAACATGCAAATAGCGAACATGAGATCCCATACATAAAATAAACATGCCACTTAGTATTTTGCCATAATATTTGAATCGGAAACATATGCGATTATATAGGTAATATGCTAAACAAACCCATCTCCAAAACTATACATAAATAATATCGGAGATTGCAAGGACCCCCACATTCTCAACTATATAATTCATAATATTCCAAACTATCTATCCATTACAGAAGGTTGTTCAGTTCAAATAATGTAAAAATACTAATAAACTAATTAACGTTAACAAACACGGACAACATTCGTGGAGTTAGTATTATGACCAAATAGAATAATCAATTTTATTTATGTCACACATGTTAGGTCGTTATATATATAAATAATATAAACAAAACTGAAAAAAACAATTGCAATCCAACTTTAATAAATAAATAAATATAATATTCATTTATGTACTATCAATATTTATTCGATATCATGTTGCACCTCCTTCCACTAAATTTAATAATTTGATTCTATTTAAGGGTTAATAAAATATATTAAAACTGATCTAGATCATGTTCATTCCTTGGAACTTTTTCATTGTGTAGGGGCTCTTTATGTCCCTTGATTGACCTGCTCTGCTTGATCTTTCCTTCGACATAGCACTGATCTTCACGGCTTCGACTTCCAAATCTCCATGGTGGCTTGATTTTGATTTTGGCGTCCCTGTTCATCTCGCCGACTTCGGCTTGATTTTTCATGAATTTTGATCTTTGACCGATCAAAACAGATTCTTTCAATCGTCAACTATCGAACTGCTTCCATCATCGTGTCCAGACCGTTCACCACATCCATGAGATTCAAAGCTCTAAGCTTTTGAACGAACCTCGGGCAATCAGTGCCTAACCCAATTAACACTTCATAAATTGAGACAAGTTGAACCCATGGGGCCACTCGGCTATGAGGTGCGACTTCATATTTCCGCAACACTCAATTCTGTAAACAAGAGCAGCCCTCCTTGTGAAGATTTGACGTCGTGGTGCGGCCATCAACGGCGCAACTTACACGATGTTTGGGTTTCGTCCATAAATTCATGGCAGTTCAACCTCAGGCGCGAAGTTATCACTCCGCAGCGCTGGTCTGCCATCAAATTCGGATATGCCGACGTCCAAACGCCGCTCTCTGATGAGTTTTGGTTTCAGGGATTGGTGATGAAGGTGTCTTACCAGAAGATGATTTCAGTTGGACGGATTGAAGGCTAAGGGTTCCATATTCTGGGATATAATTACACGAATTACATCAAATTTTTACTAGATTTAATGGGAGGAGCAATATTATAAATAAACATTGGATTTTTATTGAGATCCAACGATATAGAATCATCCAAACAAAAATTGATAATGCTCATATCAATATTGAAATAATACGTATATCGACAATTTAGATAACGAAGTTCGAATACTCATACTGATTAGATAATTATAAATTCTTAGCGGAACCTTTGATGTCATCTCACGATTGAGACTGGATCTTGTTTGGTGATATATGTCAAAGCATAACCCAGTAACACGTGTAGATTTCACACCTTAGATCGTACGGATAAGTCAATGAATATAGAGAGCTTAATAGCTTTATATGAATATGTGTGATTGGTATATCTCATAGGCTAACCCTATGTTTATATTTATAAAGTTAAAAAAATATGTGAGATAAGATATTTTTTTATTAATTAATTTATCTAATAAATTAAGATATTTCAAGAATATCTAAATCAGATATAAAATAGATGACTTGCGATTGCGACAGGGAGGGTTAGAAAGGAAACCTAATCGTGCCCTGATGATAAGTTGTGTGCAAACCCTTGATGAAGTAGTGGATGACCTAGGTTTGAAGTATGGAATTGAGATGACTAGGGAAATCTGATGTTGATGAGCTAGTATCGAATAGGAATGAGGCTTTTGGTTTGCAGCTTGGAGATGTTGAACCTAAAGGAGAGGATCTAATCATCTGGTGGGATGATGTTACAGATGAGAGAAGATATTGGCAATGTGTGATGATAGGGTATATGGTAGGGGAGAAAGTACCTTTTGCTGCTATGAATGGGTATGTGAAACAACAATGGAAGCAAGGTATTGTACCTTGAGTCCTGCTACATGAAACTGGGTATTACATATTCAGATTTGCTGATATGGATGATTTGAATAGTATAAAGGGGAGGAACTGGTTCTTGAACTCTAGACCTATGGTATTGAAAATGTTGGAGCCTAATTTTAAGTTTGATAGTGATGTGCTGGAGAGTGTGTCTACATGGGTTCAGTTTCCTGAACTAGATTTGCAGTACTGGGGTAAGGGATAGTTTGGAGAAGATTGCTAGTAGGGTTGGTAAACCTTTGTGCACTAACGTCCAGACAGCAACAAAGGATAGAATGTCATATCCTAGGGTTATGGTGGAGATTCATATGAGCTAGAGCTTAGTTGAGACTATATAATTTATTGGCCCAGATGGAGACAGATTGCAGTAGGAGTTTGTATATGAATGAAAGCCTGATCAGCGCTCGAAATGTAACAAATGGGGTCATACAGGTGAGGAATGCTGGACTAAACCAAGGGTGCATCAGGTTTGGTAATTACCTAAGAAAAAAAGGCACCAAATGCTTCTAAGATTTATCAAGAGTGGGAGGAAAAGAAGAATCTTGAAGTACCTAATGATGACAGTTGATGTGTGTAAATACGCATTATTTTCTTAGTTAAACTTGCTTCTTTATATGAAGTTTTATTGTTAATTTATGTCGTTTTAGTTTCTTATACTATTTAGGGCATTGATATGCTGTATTTCTTATTTTCGTTATAGAGGTGAAGATATCGAAGTTTTTTGTGTATTGAATATTTTGGAGTTCAAGAAAAATTTGGAGTAAAAATGTAGATAAATTATAAAAGTTATGCAAGTTTGAAAATGGTTTGTTTTTGTGACCTTCGGCATGGCCCTTGCGTGTTAGGCACGAACCGTGCACCATGATTTCCAAAAGTTCCTGAGTAAGGGCCGTGCGAGGTGTTTTTGCTCGTCACGAGCCATGCCTGACCACCGATCTGCAATGTTTATCTTCGTTATTTTGAAAAAAAATTAGTAATTTTTCATTTTCCATTAAATACCCACGACGAAGTATTACTTTTCTGAGAGTTTTTCATCAACTTTTCCAGAAGAAAGTGCCTCCGATCCAATCCGAGGTGATGAATTCCACCGACAATATCGTGAGCTACGTCAAGAAAAAATGAGATCTATGCTACGCTACGTTCCATCATTGAAGGAATGATCATCGGCCGTCGTCTAGACCAATCTCTATTGGTCTAGGTTTAGTATCTTTTTTCTTTATTCGTTGTGATTTGTAATGACTTTTTGTGATCATTTTATGAATTGTTCATTTCTCATTATGAATTGTAGCTTAGTGGTTTAATCTTGTTCAAGGATTTTATGAGATGTGATAGCGAAATTCAATAATTTCATGTTCAAAACTTATGATATCATGTTTATGTGTTGATTTATCCCTAATTATTTATTCTATATATTACGATTGATCACCTTAGTACATATAAGAAGTATGTATGCAATCAAGGCATTCTCTTTTGGTTGATGTTTGTAGCAAGTTCATACGTTAATGGCATTCTCTTTTGGTTAACCTATGATTATATGAAAATGAGCATGATATGTTGTTAATCTCTGTTAGATCAATATTGTAAGGTGTTAGAGGAATATTCACAATACGACATGTTTAGTCTTTCTCGTTTAGACATAAAGTAAAAGTGTTAGTTTGGTTATGACAAGTTTTATGGTCACCAATATCTTTTATCGCCAACTCTATTTTTGTCAAGTTTAATTACAAACATTTACCGTAATAGAACATGAGATAAATTTTTTAGTCTATGATTGAAATCCATGACAAGCGAAGATCACGAAGGTATACACTATGTCGAACTAGATTAAACTCTCTCGAAAAAAATCTATAACTGAATCATCTTAGTTTAATACATTGCTTTGTTTAATTTTCTATTTCATTTCAACGACACCCGTCCATATTTTTATTTCATTGAGCTTAATTGACAATTGATTTTTTCATTAGCTTAATAATCACTACATAATTCCAATCTTATTATCTAACTCCTCGTGGGATCGACACCCCTCATCACTATATTATATATTTTTATGGGGAATTAATTTATGCGCATAACGAAATGCGACAATTATGTTCAGAATGATATGTAATGGAATACTGTTCAATGGAAACATGGTTCTTCTCCAGCTAAAGCTACAGAAATGGTTATGGTTTCCCCTCCTGAGAAGAGCTCTTTGGTTGAAAGGGAGAAAGCTGTGCAAAGCCAGTTGGTGAACATCCTATCTCGCCCTCCTGGGGGTGCTCCTTCTCCATGAATGCAACTTGGAATTTGAAAAGGTATAAATAAGCTTTAAAAGTAGGTACTGATTGAGAAGTTTGTTAGAAAACATGGAATAAAGTTGATGGGTATACTGAAAATAAGGGTAGAAGCAGTACAGTTTGATAAAGTTTTTTTTTTCTTGCTTTAGGAAATGTGGAGTTATGAATGATTACTACTTTACTAGTAATGATAGGATATGGGTATGCTTGGACAAAGAGAGTTTTGATGTTAGTTTTCTCTCTCGAAGCGATTAAATACTTCATTGCTTAGTTAAAATAGTTGATCGGAAGTTTCATGCTAGTATTTCATTTGTATATGTTTGGAATATTAGGGCACAACATTGTAAGTTGTGGGATGAACTTATTGAATTTAGAAGCAAGTGTCTAGAGCCATGGTTCATGGTGATTTTAAGGAGGATGAGAAAGTGGGTTCTGATGGTAGTGTTGAGCCTTGTGATGATATGAGACATTGCCTCATTCAATGTGGTCTGGGAGGTATGAAGGCCATGAGATGCTTCCATACATGGTTCAATAATCAAGATGATATAGCTAGGATGAGAATAATATTGGATCATGTGCTTTGTGATATCACTTGGCTGGAACAATATGAGGCTATTGTAGATTTTTTAGAATCTGATATGTCTGATCATTCTCCTATGATTGTCAAGCTGCTGGAAAGGAAAACTCACGCAATGCCATTTAGTTTCTTAAATGCATGGTGCTCACATCCTGAATTTTTGCCTATGGTCAGGAAAGGTTAGAAGGCAAAGGTTCAGAGGAGCAGGATGTTCCAATTGATACAAAAGACGAAGAGCCTAAGGAAGCATTTGAAGGAGATTCATCAGAAAGGTTTTTCTGATTTGGCTAGAAGAATTCAAGAAGCTGAGACCAGCTTACATCAGAAGCAATCTGAGATAAGATCAGTATTTTCTATTAAGAAGAAAGAGGAGGTCAATGATACCATAGCCTGTTATAAAGAGTTATTGACTCATGAGGACTCCCTACTAAAACAAATGTTAAAGGAACAGTGGTTTAATTCTGTGGATCGAAATACCAAGTACTTTTATAGTGTCCTGAAGTAGAGAAAGTGTGGAAAGCAGATCTTGTGTATCAAGAGTGAGAGTGGAATGACTATAAGTGATGATAGACAGGTGAAAGAGGATTTTGTGGTATATTTCCAGAAGTTGATGGGTTCATCAGATGATTACTCCTTACAGATTGATGAAGAAGTAACCAAAGTGGGTCCTGTTCTTAGTGAGAGCTTGCAATGCTCTTTAATACAGGAGTTTGATTCCGAGGAGGTGAAAGCTGCTCTATGGGACATAGAAGATTTGAGGGCTCCTTGGATAGATGGTTCTCTGCTACTTTTTTCAAGAAAAGCTGGTCTATTGTGGGAGAGTCTGTTAGTCAGGTTGTGTTGGCTTTCTTTAGGTCAGGTATCATGTTGTCTGAGATTAATTTCACTGTTATGCATCTTATTCCTAAGGAAGATAATCCTTCCTCCCATGCTGCCTTTAGGCCTATTTCATGCTGTTCTATTCTTTATAAGATTATATCAAAAATGATCTGTAAGAGAATATAGCATGTGCTTCCTAGTTTGATCAATAGCTCTCAAAGAGCTTTTATTGAAGAAATATTGATTGCTGATTATATTAGGCTCTGTCAAAAGTTAATTTGTGGATATGAAAGGAAAAATATTTCATCTCCGTATATGATGAAACTTGATATAAGAAAGGCTTATAATTCAGTTCAAAGGAAGTTTCTCCATCAACTTCTGAGGCTATATAATTTCCTGAGCTTTTGATTGAGAGAATTATGACTTGTTTAACTACACTTAGTTATTCTCTTGAGATTAATGACTCGTTAATAGGGAAGTTTAGGGGTTAATATGCATTAGGAGAGGGTGATCCACTTTCTCTATATTTGTTTGTCTTGGTTATGGAGTATTTGTGTAGAAGACTCAAGAGGATGTGTTCTAAGAAGCAGTTTCAGTTCCATCCTAAATGTAAACATTTCAAGATCATTGAGTTATGTTTTACAGATGACTTAATGATCTTTAACAAAGCTAATATGCAATTTGTGTCCATGATCAAAGAAGAAATGCGGCTTGCAAATAAACTTCAATAAAACTTTAATGTATATTGCTGGGATTTCTGGGGAGAAGATGGTGGAGCTGCTACAGTATATGCAACTAAATAGGGGAAGTTTACCAGTAAGGTATCTTGGGGTGCCCTTGACAGCTCAAAGGCTGTATGTGAAGATGTATAAAGGGTTGATTGACAAGGTTACTCAAAGGATAACAAGCTGGAACTCACGTTTTTTAAGTTATGTAGGTCGTGTGCAATTGATAAAGACACGCTCATGGCAACGCATGCATACTGGGCTCAGATCTTTGTTTTTCCATCTGCTGTGAATAAGGAAATTGAAAGGAGATGTAGGAACTTCCTTTTGGACAGGTAATGCTATTAACTCTCATAATGCTCTTGTGGCTTGGATGGATGTTTGTAAAGAAAAAAGGAAAGATGGTCTGGGGATTAAGCAAATTGGCTTCTTGAACATAACGTTTTTATTTAAAACTGTTTAGGCTATTGAGATAAAATATGATAGGCTTTGGATAAAGTGGTTAAATGAATATTACTTCAAGCATAGGAATGTATGGGACTATGAGAAGAAAGTTATTAGAGGATGGACATGGAATAATTGGTTGAGAGAATGGGATATGATGAAGGCGGCATGTGATGAGAGCCAGATGCAGTACTGGAAAGTATTGGGGTATTCAGTTTGTCAGGAGTATGATATGGTGAGAAGTTGCACTTATGATGTGAAGTGGAGAAGGCTTGTATGGAACAAGAAATGGTTATATACTCATGGGCTCATTGATGATGATGGTAGTGTGTTTTGTTCTGAAGGTGTGGATGATGTAGAACATCTTTTTTATGGTTGTTATATTTGGTGCATTGGAGAAAATGCGATTGAGTACAAAGGCAGCGTGCTTTGATCAATGGTGCAGATGGGCCTTAAAAGTTAGCAGAGGTGGACAAGGATGTGCAATTGAAAGGCAAAGACTGATACCTGCTGTGATATATTCAATACGATCAGTTCAGAAATAAGAAGCTCTTCCAGGTTTTTTTCTCTGAACCCAGAATATACCAAGGTTTCGTTTTTCCTCTTAGGATAGAAACATTCATCCATTTTCTTTTTACTCAGCGGGTATTTCATTTCTGTTAGTGGGTTACCTAGCTGATTCAAAACATGTAAAATATGTCTCCTCTCATTTGTGTTTTCGACGAGTCATCTGTTCTACACCGAGGTAAAGGCCGGGACAGTTGCATCGTCGTCCACTTCGTCTTTCATGTCCTCAAAGCATTCAAGGTCGACTTTTTACCAAAATCTGTCAATCTTCGCCAAGGGGATCGGTCTTCCACGTGCATTGTATGCATAAATCTTGTGGGCGCATGACAATCTGTGAGTAAGGTTCAGCCGACATCTATATGCTACTGCGTCATATCGCACTCTCTCGGAAGTCTTCATCTCGTCCATTATACGATTAAGAGCAGGGGCAGCCACGAAGCCTCTCAGGTTCGCAAGAAGTGGATGATTTTTCTCAAATAAGCTCCGTTGCAGCGATGCCTTAATCTCAACCATTTGCCCTTTAACCATGTTGTGGATATTTTTCCAAACATGTAACATGTAAGAGATTACTTCATGTGCTTGGCAGGAAACGTTTCAACTTGACATGTTGGCTTTCTTATCGTCCAATAGTTCTGTTTTCGAAATGTCTAGTCATGTCCGTCCACGTTGTGGCTAACTTTTCCTTGTGATTAGGCAACCATGTGTCGTCCAGATATGACATCAGATCTGCATGGTCTCCTTACAATTCAGTGTTAGTGTACATAATATACATCTGTGCTTGGGGATTCCGCGATGTTCTGCCATAATTATCAGAACTTTGGTTTCTTGCTTGTATTCTTCATGATTCGTCGCGGTTTGGACTTGACAGCGTTGTGTATGTGCCACGTGCATAGCAGATTCGATGACTCTTGGAAAACATTATGGATCGCACCCATTAGGGCCAAACACTTGTCCATAATTATTACTCTTGGTGGGGGACAATTGGTCATTAGTTCTCTTATTTCTCTAAGAGGGGAAAGGGTCGACTCGTAGTTGTCATTTCTTTCTCTTCTGAGAAAAACAAATTCAACACAAAAGGTTAGAGTTGTAGATGCCATTCCCATAATCTCCAATAGAGGCGTGTCGGTGGTGTTGTTTGTATTGTACATGGTTTCCATCAACAATACAGGCGGAAAAGCTCGACACAAAGTGACGAAAGATGGATGTGCGAAGAAGAAATCCTCCAAATTGTTCTCATTGTCCTCACGATACCTAATATCAAACCGATAGACATGTTAGACATTCTTAACCGTTAAAAAAGGATTTTAAAAAAAATCAAATGCAATTTCTAAATGTATGTTACCAATTGAAAATTTTGCGCTCTTGCAACAGGTGGATTAGTTGTTGTATTTTGTTTCAACCATCTGCCTGAATGATGTTGTCACGATGTCTCGGGTTGTAAATTGTTTTTATAGTTGAAACATTATCTGGATCCTGCTTGTTGGTGCCAATGAGGATATCCCTCAGTCTCGTGGCACCCTGCGTCATCTCAAGATAGTATTCCAACTGTTCTTCGTCTAATATCGCTATAATTCATAGGAAGCGCTATGTTATCAAGATATTTTTTGGAACTCACATAGTATATTTTGATGGTTAAGAGCATATTCATACATGTATATGGATGGCCTTCCAAATTAAGTGCAGTTGGATGATTGTGGATGTAATTTGTTATCCTGAACGTCCAATGGTCATCATCGCCGATATGACTATACGTCCCCTGTATAGTGAATGGGCAATTACATTTTTTTCTCCCCGTCCGTCGTGAGGGTTTCTTCAGCGGAGTGTAAGTACCACTCCGTTCATATTGTACTGCTAACCTCGGATTGCTTACATCGATCACAAGTTTCGATTATTTAACTATCAAGACGAAACCATTACTGCACCCAGTATCTTGCAAGTAAGCCATTAATTCTTCTCGGGTAGAGAATACCTTTAAAAACAAAAATTATGAGTTAGCCTTCATCTTTTTTTTTTTTTTTTTTCACTTTTTAATACAAGAAAAGAGATATTTAGTGATAAAATTTGTACTTTTACTTTTCATCTCGGTCACTACATCAAAAGAGATATTTGGCCTTCATCAAAATGATCGCAATATATGAATCAAAAATATAAAATTTAAGTATTCACTACAAGAAAAGCGATAATTAGTGATACAATTTTGGTGTCAAACATAGATTTTGTCACAAAAAGCTTCTTTTAAGTAACAAAATATAATTTCAGTTTCATGTATACTATCATGTATGACCCAAATTTGAGTTTAGAAGTCAACCTCATTATTCACACAAAAAATAGTCAATTCGGGAAGATCACTTGACCTAAGACTTTCTCTTTGATGTATGGAATACCATTTGGTTACTGAAATTAGGGAAGCAACTAGTTCTTCGTCTAACTTTGAACTCACCGTGTAAAAGGACAATACTAACGACACTCTCCTCGATATATTCTCAACGATAACTTCTTTTTCTTCTTTTTTTTTCTGATAGATGAATTCAAAGATACATCACCAAATCATACATCAGAATAGAAGGTTTTTGATCACGAGCTGAGTCTTGCTTTTGGGTAGTCGCAAGTGGTCATTCTAAGGATGTAAAATTGATCCGCACAAATGTGCACGACGCAGTTTCTAAAGTCCAGAACTTTTGAATGCAGCATTCATCATTTTGCCGAATCTACAATTGGCTAATTGTCATGCCAACTGAAATAGCACTTTTGGTTTATGTTATTCTATGTAACCAACTGAAAAGAGTCTGTGCAACAACGAAACAAAGTTGAGCAATAGCTGTCTGTTAGTTTATTATGAAGGATAGATTGAAAGACTTTCTTACAAAATCAACCCTATTTGTCACTTGTTTATTTGAAATATATTTGTTAAGGAAATGTAAATGTGTTATATAATTTTCGATAACTAATACTCCCGAAAATATTGAAATTTTTTTACTTTGTACGTATGTCGATACAAAGTTTGACACGCGTGTACCAATGTTCAACCGTTATTTTTTGTAAACTTATCATGAAACATCAATGATTGTGTAACTTACGTGTTTCAACCTAATACATATTTCGGGAAGATCAGACGTGATTTGATATGAAAACGAGACTTTATTCATACGTGTAGAATAGTGCAATATACGTATATGTTGCAATTAATATGGGACGGAGGGAGTATAATGTGTACACATAGAAAAGTATTAAATCACGTACCAATTCTTTGTTAAACATATCCCGTGTCTGGATTTTGAACTCGTTCAATTCTTGTTTGGCATCGCTGAATCCAACATTTACGTCGTTTGTCTTGCGGATTGTATCGCTATATTCATTATCCAAATTGTCCGGACGCAAATCGTCTCCGAGATTTACCATGTAGATGCTACCCCAATTATCCGCAGGCAATTCATCTCTGAGATATATCGTCAAATTGTTGAACATTTCCTAAAACTATTCCATAAATAAATTCTTGAAAAAAAGTTTGAACTATTTTGGTGAAAGCAACAAATCTTATCTTCCGTTTTTGGTGCATGTGCTCAAATTTATGTATATTTTATAGGTATATGATGATACGATGATATGACGTTAGTACTATCTATTTGCATACAATTTTGCTTTTGAAAATTGGCTTTACCAACATTGTGACGGTAATGAGTGAGCGATTTGAGAAGTCGCAGCCTACGATAGGCAAACAATTTGTATAGACACCGTCACTCTCCCACGATATCTGATGCATAATCAAATGGATGGGATAAGTCACTCGACAACGTAACGAATTTGATGAGACAAGGCACTTAGAATCGTATGATTGGTGATAATTCGATCAAAAACAATTGACGAATTTGATGACAAGGCACTCGACAGCACATCGTGCGTGATAATTCTAAAAAATTTGATGCAATAAGGCACTCAAAATCATGTGGTGGGTGATTATTCGATCAAAAACAGTTGCTGATTGAATGAATTTGATGAGACAAGGTATTCGAGAACGCATCATGGGTGATAATTAGAACGAATTTGATGAGACAAGACACTTAGAATCGTATGATTAGTGATAATTCAATCAAAAACAGTTGCATAAAAAGCGAATTTGATGAGACAAGGCACTCGACAACGCATCATGCATAATAATTCAAATGAATTTGATGAGACAAGGCACCTACAATCGTATGATTGGTGATAATTCGATCAGAAGCAATTCCTATTTCAATGAATTTTATGAGACAAGGCATTAAAAAAAAGCATCAAGTGCGTGATAATTATGATTTGGAAAAAAAACATATTGGAATAATGCAAGGCCAAAGCGCCACGTGGGATGGCACTTTACAAGTAAAGCGCTTAAGCGCTTTTCGCCGTGGCGCTGTACTTGTAAAGCATCATCTCACATGACGTTTTATTTGAAAACTGCCATCCCACGTGGCGTTTTATTGATTAATCAAAATCCCCTATTAAAAAATAATTACGCATTTTATTGTAAATAACCATCTCAATATGATATACAACACTTTGCAAAGAGTTTTACTATAAATAACTTTCGTGAAACCAATAACTTTTCGCCGTGGCACTGTACTCGTAAAGCATCATCTCACATGACGTTTTATTTGAAAACTGCCATCCCACGTGGCGTTTTATTGATTAATCAAAATCCCCTATTAAAAAATAATTACGCATTTTATTGTAAATAACCATCTCAATATGATATACAACACTTTGCAAAGAGTTTTACTATAAATAACTTTCGTGAAACCAATATACAACATCGCAACTAACAAATTTGTTTCAAAGCGTTGAGCTATTTCATATCTATATAACGTCCAATTTCAGGGGTCATCATCATCACTCGTCCAAAGGTCGCATATGGCAACATCTCTTTCCAATGCTCGCGGAGTCAAGGGTCTATGTAATGTAAAGGCATAGGTCCATCGCTCAGTCGCCAGGCGCAATTGCGGAAAATTTTATTATAACTGTGGATTTTCGCCGATGGCAGGACACATCTTTAAACAGTGACTGGAGGAAGGGAAGATATCAACAACGAACGCATTGTTTTCACACCAATTTTCTTGGAACAACTGTCGGAGCCGTTCATTAGTATTTTCACGTTGGCTATGGTGCAACAACCATCGGGAATAAGATGAACATGCCTCCGGGCGAAGCCAGAAAGCCGACAGGCGAAACCAGTGAAGTTGGGGACAATGAATAAGTTGCTACAACAACAAATAAGTTGTCCCTCTTGTCAATCAAGGAAGCTGAAAGTTTTTCTATGTTATGCATATATGCAATACTCACGGCCATTTTGATCGTGTGGTGTTTCTAATTATTTCTGCATATGTATAATTGGTTATGTGTGTGGTGAATGCGAGTATATTTTTAATGAATAAAATTCATCGTTCTTGCACGAAATGACTAAAAAAAATAGTGTTTTGTAATTGTTTATGCTCATAAACTTCAAATTAATATTACAATAATCATAAATGATTATTCACCATTAATCACACATGATTAACACCCCTGTAATCCTCATCCAGAATCCCAAAAGTAAGAATTCTAAATGCAAGAAACAATCAAGCATTCAGACTAAACCCCACACACATTCTACGCAGCAACCCAAGATCAATCAAAGCCCATCAATTGCAACAATTTTCATAAAAAAACCCAATAAATAATTTATCCAAATAAGCCTAATAAATTAACCAATTAAAGCCCAATAAATAAACAAAAAAGCCCACATAGTTTCGAAATACGTCCAACATTTTTACCGTACATAGCCCAACAATTAAGGGCAAAAAAAACAATAATTTTACCAAACAAGCCCACTAAAAAAGCCCAATAATTCAACAAATAAAGCCCGACATTTTTTAACGTTTCAAGCCCAAAAATTAAGGACCAAAAAAACCCAACAATTATACCAAACAAAACCGGTCAAATGAAACAATTTTTATCAAAAAATTCAATAAATAATTTATCCAAATAAGTCCAAGAAATTAACCAATTAAAGCCCAATAATTAAACCAAAAAAGCCTACATAGTTTCGAAATAACCCCAACATTTGTTTCTGTACATAGCCCAACAATTAAAGGTAAAAAAAACCGAACAATTATACCAAGCAAAGCCCATTAAATGAAATATTTTTATCAAATAAGCTCAATAAATAAATGAAAAACGCCCAATAATTATCCAAATAAGCCCAAAAATTAACCCAAAAAAGCCCATTAAAGAAACAAAAAAGCCCCACATTGTTTCGAAATAACCCCTATATTTTTTACCATATATTGTCCAACAATTAAGGGGAAAAAAAGCCCAATAAATAATTTATCCAAATAAGCCTTAGAAATTAACCAATTAAGCCCACTAAATAAACAAAAAAAAGCTCAACATTGTTTCGAAAAAACCCAACAATTATACTAAACAAACCCACCAACAAAGCCCAAGAAATCAACAAATTAAAGTCCAACATTGTTTCGAAATAAGACTAATATTTTTAACCATTCAAAGTCCAACAATTATATAGCTTCCTATTTATGTTCTTAGTGTTATATCATTCTTCAATATATTCTTTTGTAGACCTACAAACTCCAATTAGAGGAATCAATTTCAACTTTCTTAAGTTGGTAAAAGATGCAAGTGGTATAATTTCTAAATAGCATGATGCCGATATAAAATTAGGTGCAAGTGGAGAGGAGCTTATGCTTAAGAGAAGATGTCGAGCTGGAAGCTGAATTGCTAGGAAACTGAGACGGTCGCACAGCAAGACCGATCATATATTGTATCCAATAATACAAAACATTAACCACATACATAAATATTCCATAACATAAATAAATCTAGGAAACATCTATCTCTTACCTTTGGCACGATGACCAAAGTATAGCATTTCGCCTGTACCTTTTGTTGCTTCCATGTCCTAACTGTGGAGTTTCCTCGTTCTCGTCTTCGTCGTCCACATCGTCCCCGCTGGATGGGGTCGGCATCGAATGCCGGTCTATAAGTGTCATCAAAGGATGCATCGGCATAGAGGCTCCAAGAGGCATCATCAATCTAAGTCCGACGTGGGGATCCAAAGCAGACATCAGATGCGAGAACTCTGTGCTGAAGATGGTCCCTTGTTCACCTATTATACACTTACTCAATTACAAAGTATTGATGATATACTAATACTTTAAAATTGAAGGCCGACGTGGGCGATAATTAGAAAATTACCTGAGATGGAGGACCTACTAAGGGATATTGAGACCCACCAAAAAACATTCGCCTGAGGAATAAAAACCTATTAAAGAACATCCTTAATGAAAAAAAAACAGAGAGAGAGAGAGAGAAAGATATTAACTAATATTTGGTTAAACTTCTTGACTATATATTGTCCTAGTAGAAACAAGTCACTGGGGGAATTAATAAGGCTACTAGTAGACATCGAAATATATATCGGGGGTCATATATTAATTATTTTGAAAATACAAGCATTACGATTAAGTAGTGAAAAAAAATATTTCATATTTTAACATCTTTAACAAATTAAAATATATCTAACAACCTTGTCCAGTAGACCCGTGGAGTGACACGGCAACATACGATCACCCATCTAATCACAACATAGTAACAATAAAATTCATTAGATGAGATTTTACCAAAAAAAAAAAAAAAAAGAGTAACTCATAAAATAGCTGGATTAAATGAATAAAATACTAAAATAACTTGCTGCGAAGAAATTTTGACAAAATGCTGCCCGTATGTGAGGGTCCTGCAAAAGACGCCTTCTGCTGAAGGCCAAGAAATAGACCGGGCCGACAAACTGGGCAAAACCCATATATGGAGTTGGGTCTGCATGCTAGT